>JAJONR010003182.1:0-51961 GCA_029582245.1 Solanum etuberosum | reverse complement strand
ATTTTTAAATAAGGATCACCGAACCCGAGGAGGGTTGCCTACGTATCTCATCAAGGTGAGAATCGGCTGTGCATAGTTCGTCCAGATCAGACAGATAAATTTTTTTTTGAAAGGTTAGAAATTTGTTGTTAAATGCAATCAAGTCAAACGTAGTTCAGGATATATGAAGTAAAAAAACTTTTTTTTTTTTTGAAGAAGGCTAAAAATCCTATTTTTAGAAAGGATAAACACATTTTTTTATATTTTTATATTAGGATTAAGAACTTCTTTGTTTTTTTGAATTTTTAAATAAGGATCACCGAACCCGAGGAGGGTTGCCTACGTATCTCATCAAGGTGAGAATCGGCTGTGCATAGTTCGTCCAGATCAGACAGATAAATTTTTTTTTGAAAGGTTAGAAATTTGTTGTTAAATGCAATCAAGTCAAACGTAGTTCAGGATATATGAAGTAAAAAAACTTTTTTTTTTTTTGAAGAAGGCTAAAAATCCTATTTTTAGAAAGGATAAACACATTTTTTTATATTTTTATATTAGGATTAAGAACTTCTTTGTTTTTTTGAATTTTTAAATAAGGATCACCGAACCCGAGGAGGGTTGCCTACGTATCTCATCAAGGTGAGAATCGGCTGTGCATAGTTCGTCCAGATCAGACAGATAATTTTTTTTTTGAAAGGTTAGAAATTTGTTGTTAAATGCAATAATATTTTTCTATTTAAAATGGTATAAAAACTTTTGAAATGAATTTTATTTTATTTTTTCGTGTGATTTTTTTTAAAAATGATTATTATTTTTTTTGGAATTTTCATTTTTTAAGAAATTAAGAACTTCTAAAACAATTTTTTTTTGTGTTTTCTCTCTCTATTTTTAAGTAAAAATTAGATGTCAACCTTTTTCATTTCACTGATCACTATAAAATTGGTCAATATGCAAAGACCTTCCAAATAATATTATAAATAGCACATAAAATGCACATGTTGGTAAAAAAGAAGATCTGCTATCTTAGACAGACCAAACACTGTGTCGCGTCCCAAAAAGTCAAATACAAATTATGCAAATAAGTGGAGCCTACTAGGGATAAGCATGTCTATGTTCCAGTTTTACTAGGTTCAAACTAGAAGGAGATAGGTATCTAGATTGGCTTACCCGAGTGGACAACTCGAGACATGGAGGGGTAACGTATCGGTAGCAGCGCTATTTCGACTTCATTGCTGGTCCAACCCCGCCTAACATATGTGACTAAAAATTCTTCATTGGGTGTCAAGACACTCCATCTTTGTCTCAAGAGAAAGTAGGATGCATAATTGCATTCATGTGAACGTGTGTGAAGTGTTTTTTAGAGACTCATAGGATGAACGAGAGAAGATAATTTATAATACAACTTTACAATATCAAATCAATAAATGAGCAACAAGTAGCCCATTAGGCCGTCATACATAATATATCAAAAAAATAATATAATCAAGTAAGAGTCAATATAATAAAGCTCGAATTCTGGTTATTCCCCAGCGGAGTCGCCATCTGTCACACCCTTTTTTTTCCAAATAATGTTTTGAAAAAGAGTTTTTCCAATTTAAGTGACGGTATTGAATAGAGATTATTTTATTTTTCATAGTCGCCACTTGAAGTTGAGTTATGGTGTTCCAAGTCACCTTTTTGTTAATCCCAAATCAAAAGAAAATGACTTTTTATTTTGGTCTGCAAACTAGAAATTCGGGTAAGGAATTTTATTGACCGAGGGGAAGGTATTAGGCATTCCTCAAATCGCATGGTTCTAGCACGGTCACTTTTATTGACTTATATTTATCTTAACATATTTTGGATAAATTATGTCTACAGGCCATGGTTCACTTGTATTTTTTATTGTTGAATTTTATTAGTCTTAAACCGGATGCATAACTGCATTCTCGATTTTTGAGGCATAATTACTTAGAAGCATAACTGCTTTTTTCTCTCAATTGCATTACTTTACTATTCTCTGTCTACAAATTTTAGACTAACTTCAATGAAAGTTAACTATTCAAAATAATTTAACTCAAGGTGTGTCACCACATCCTTGAATTTATTTTAAGTGTCTTAAAAAGATGTGCGACCAAATTCATCATCATCATCATCATCGTCGTCGTCATCGTCGTCGTCGTTGTTGTCATCGTCGTCGTCATCATCAACATCGTCATCATCATCATCATCATCATCATCTTAAGTGTCTCAAAATGATGTGGAACCACATTATTTATTGAAATCCAATTTATCATGTGTCTTAACTCGTCTGTAGTTCGACACATCTTAAAGCTTGACTTAAAAAATTAACAGCTATATGATTTTTAATAAAAATAAAATAAAAGTTTTACAACAGATATAGCTCGATCGTTTATTATGTTAAATCCTATTTGTTCTTCATTGTTTATATTTATTGAACATCTAGTGCTCCTTTCCATTGCCTTCTTGTCTTGTCCTTTCACCACTTATTTTTTGTGACTTTAGGCGATCGAGATCGACCTCACCGAACCATAAATCTGCTCTTCAAGTTGCTCTTGTCCATGGGCTGGCCTGCTGCAACTTTGGGTGAGCTGAAGGTCCACTCGGCGACTCGCCGAGTGACTTTGGCAAGTACCAGCTTTGCTTTCCTTCAACTTTTTCAGCTTTTTCGCTCCTTTTAACCTTGTAATGTCTTTGCCTTACTCTTTTGCCTTCATTGCTGCAAATTAAAATTTCAACATCAGTTATGAGCATAACATAGGCATTGATGATACTAATTCCTTAAATATTAATCCCTAAATGAGTCGAAATTCCTGACTCATCAGTATGGCAAGGTCTGGAGTGATTCAACTAGAACCAACTTCTGAAGTCTCTCGAAGAGATCTCTCCAGGGATACATGAAGAATGACCTCCTCAGTCTCCTGTAGCGCAGTCAACGTCTCTGCAATCGCATGCTCATCATCCCGCAACTCTTCCTCATCAGTCTCCTCGACCAACTCCTCATCGGCCCTCTCACTCTCATCATCATCCAAAGAATCAACACGCACAGAAATCTCAGGCTTCACATTCGAAAGAGGAACAATACTCAGCAGCTCGGGCACGGGAGTAGGTACATCTGGAAGGGGAAAATCGCCCCAAAGCATGGAAATATCTGTCGACTTCAATTTGACTACCTCCGCTCGCAGGGTAGCAAGCTCATCCCTCATGGTGTCTTGTGCACCAGAGCTACCCTCGGCCTTCTCCTGAGCCTCTAATCTTGGCTTGAAATACATACCTCACACTGTGACTCTCAATCATCCCTTCATACTTGACCACCCTCCCTATCAATGGAGCTAAGGCCTTCTTAATAGCCTTGTAAATGAGCTTGGGCATGTCCCTCTCAACCCGGGCATCTCTAACATCTGCTGACCAAGAAAGGCTGCCCATCTAGTATATCTTGGCCTGGGTTAAGGGGTGATGGGCAATAGGAGAGGTGGGAGGCCTCACATCAGTAGCAAATACAGAAACTGTAGGGGCAGTGGTAGGGAAGGTGTAGAAATACATGTCTGCTCCACCAAAAGAGAAAGTGTGCTAGCCTCAGTTGCTAGAGTAGTGAGATTAACCCCGGGCATTGAGTTTTGTGGTGGTGGCTTCCTCCGAGCCACATATTCCCGCAAATACTCTGCCTCAATCCTTCTAATTTCACTGGATAAAGCCATTGTGACCCTTACATCTGTAGATTCCTAGAAAGGGAATCCTACCCTCTCAAACTGTATATCAGTACTGGAAATAGGAGCGACATCTTCTCCTGCCTAAGTCTCATCAAAATCTCATCAGTAATGATAGCACCCACATGTATGTGCTCTCTATCAATAATAGTACCTACCAAGACCGCCATGTCATGGTGAAGGATAGACTCATTCTATGACGGTATTAGGTTACTGGTGATGAAGCCAAAACCAGTATCTTTCCACCATGTTTAAGTCCTTCTTCTCAATCTGGGCACCATCAGCCATCCTTGAGGGAGAGGAGTCTAAAATCAAAGGATCCTGCCAACCTTTCATGAAGTCCAAGTCATGACGCATCCAAAGTGAATATAAGTCTAAATCAAATGCCTGCATCTTCGATGCAATATTAATAGTTCCGGCGTTGTACCAGACTTTCTTGCCTCGCACCTCCACTCTTCAAGTGGCTTCCAGACTATGCCCTTTCGCTTCTTTGGAAGGGCCTGGGTGTAACGCCACGGAAATTAGTAGGCTAAACTAGAGTTAATCGAGAGAGTTAGAGTCATGAAGGCGGCCTAGGGCCAAGGGCATGAGGGCAAAAGCCAAGGGACAGGGAACAAGGCTGCCCAAAGCTCCCAAGGCATTGCCCACCATGCCGCGAGAGCCTTCACAGTTTGTGGTGGTCACCACGACTAGTGGTGCCACTCGTGGTGGTGAGGCAGTAGCATCCTTAAGGCTACCCCAAATTGGCTCTTTAACATGAGCCACTTCACGGCTCGTGAAGCCTTAGACGGCTCGTGGGAGTGGCCTTGGTCATGCCTTGGTGGTTGAGGGTTGAAGGAGGGTGGCTTAGCCACTCCCTCAAGGCCCACAAGAGGGACCACGGCTCGTGGAATGAACCACGGCTCGTGGAACCCCTCGTGAAGATGCCTTGGGCTTGTGGGCTAAAGGCACTTGTTACCTAGACACTGCCTCAAGTCCACGAAGGGGACCACGGCTCGTGATCATGACCACGGCTCGTCGAGCCCCACGTGAGACTTGGCAGCTCACTTTAAGTGAGGGATGTTTTGGGTAATTCCAGTTTAAGTCTAATCAAAGTGAAGTCATTTTGGGTAAGTATAGGGTCACTATATAAGTCATTTTAAGTCAAAACTTACCCAATTCAACTCATTATTTCCAAAACCCAAATCAATTCCCAAAATACACTCTCAAAAATTCTCTCTCTAGAAAACTCAAAGAGCAAGGTTTTCACACCAAATTTATAGGGTATTGTGATCAAGGTATGCTAGATCTTCATC
The DNA here is from genome assembly GCA_029582245.1 of Solanum etuberosum. NCBI lineage: Eukaryota > Viridiplantae > Streptophyta > Magnoliopsida > Solanales > Solanaceae > Solanum > Solanum etuberosum. The sequence goes on along the minus strand of JAJONR010003182.1, from coordinate 46,983 downwards.
CATCGATAGCCTCCATCCATAGAGTCCCTTCAAAACCCCAATTTCAAAGATAGAAATCCCCAAAATTTAGGGTTTGACTCCAAAGTGATGTGTTCCTTTTAAAAATGATTCTAATGATTGAGTTATGTTACATTATGTATGAATTGATGATTTCTTATGATTTTTATGATGAATCCCCAATAACCCATGAAATCCCCATATTACTCAATTGTAGTTTGTGATGTGGGTCTTTGTTGATGCAAGAAGAATGTTATGAAATTATGCATGTAGTGATTGGGTTACTTTAATTATGATGATCTCCAGGTCTAATGCTTAGATTCTAGATGTGTTGATTGAAAGTGAGTTGTGAGCCTCGAGGAGGTAAAATATGAGATTATGTATGTTTTCATGAAATCTATGTAAATGTTATGAGTACACTTTGAGAGTGAAGTGTTAATGATGAAGTTGTTGTTGTGGGCTGATTGAAAGGTTATTCTCATGAACTCATAATGAACATGATGTGATAGGTTTTCTCACATAATGATGTACCTTGAATCGGTAGGCCCTGTGCACCTTTTATATATAACTAAAAAGAGCTATTCTAATGATGTACCTTGAATCGGTAGGACAAGGGCGCTCTTTCATTAGTAATGATGTTAATACAGAATTAACTACTCCGTGGGAATTTAATGCTTAGCACCGAGTGGATATTGTGTGAGGTGGAAGCTCTCTCGTAGTAAGGCTGGGTTTCTAGAAGCAACATCTTGAGATGGAAGCTCTCCCGTAGAAAGGACGAGTTTCTAGTAACAATCTCTTTATCCTATAAACTACGTGGCCTCGTAAGATATTAGCTAGTGGATCCCCCTAAGCTAAGATTTATCGGTTCTACCTTAGGCAAGTAGACCAACCCTTTTCGGTGTGGGAGTCATCGGATTCCATGTTAAAGCTCACATGGTCTCATGTCGGTTAAGGCTTATTTCCCACATGAAGAAGAAGTTTAATAATGAACTAAGGCATGCTTGAAGAAGTATCCCGTATGTGTTCCAAAGCTTTAAAGATGTTTCTAGCTTGCATTGAAGGTGATGTTATGAACTATGTTTCCCAACTATCTCTTTATGATGATGTTTAAATTTGGTAAATTGCATGCTTTCAAATGAAATGTCCCTTTTTGCATATCATCAATGTTTTTATGCATGGCTATCATACTTAGTACATTTTTGTACTAACGCCTATTTTTCCTACATTTTCCCCTATGTGTAGGGTCATGTTCTCGAGGTGATCATTCTAGTGGCTAGCGCTTGGACTCGAGTATCTTCCGAGCTTCTTGGTGAGTCCTCATGGTTTGAGGATGGATTTTTCCTATTTTGTTGTTCCTTTGATGTATTTACCCTTTTGGACATGTTGTATGGGATAGACCCTATTTCATTCAAAGATTGTAATAGATGGCTATAATGAGACAAGTGTCTAGACTTCTGCTTTAGTTTATGAAAAACTTTTTAGACTTGAATTGTGTTTTTAATCTTCTATTGTTTATGTTATGAGGACTAAGTGGCTTGTATGGAGTCCTTCAGGGTTCTATACGCCATGTTACATCTAAAAGGTACCCCTGGGTCATGACAAACTTGGTATCAGAGCACAAGGTTTAGAATGATCCTAGGAAGATGTCTCATAAGCCACGTCTAATAGAGTCTTGTTCATAAGTATGAAGCGCGCCACATTTTTGAATGAGAGGCTACAAGATGTTTAGGAAACTTCACTTCTTCATTACTCTAAGTCATGCCATAGAGTTTAACTCTATAAGATCTCTCTCTTAATCCTTGCCCTATGTTCTTCAGGATATGAATACTAGGAGGGATAATGCTAGAAGGATGGAGGGTGATAATGTGGAACAAGGAGCTCCTCCTCAAGCTCCTCAAACTCCAGTTGATCCTTTGGTCGAGAATGTTACTCATGCAGAGTTTAGGGCGACTCTTCATGTATTGGCTCAATCAATGACGGCACAAGTCAATAGAGAGTTGGTAGCTGCGGTATTTGAATTCGGTGGCTTCAAGAGTGAGGGATTTTACAAGAATGAACCCCTCGGAATTTCATGGCTCCAAAGTGGAGGAGGATCCTCAAAGGTTTATCGACGAGGTCTACAAGGTACTTGCTATTATGGGGGTGACTTCAGAAGAGAGGGAGGATTTAGACGCTTACCAATTGAAAGATTTTGCTCAAATGTGGTATGATCAATGGAAAGGAGAGAGACTCGTAGGAGCGGGTCCCGTAGAGTGGTAAATGTTTAAATCAGCATTCCCTTATAGGTTCTTTCCCCTAGATTTGAGGGACGCAAAGATGCAAGAGTTCATTAACCTTCATCAAGGAGGTATGAGTGTGAAGGAGTATGCTCTAAGGTTCACCCAACTATCCAAGTATGCTCCAACTATGGTGGCGGATTCAAGGGCTAAGATGAATAAATTTGTGATGGGAGTGTCCGACATGGTAGTAAAAGAATGTCGTACAACAATGCTTATCCCCGATATGGATATTTCACATCTCATGGTGCATGCCCAACAAATGGAGGAAGAGAAACTCAAGGAAAAGAATAGGGAGGTGAAAAGAGCTAGGACCGATGATGGGAACTTCTCCAATACTAGGTCCGATGAGCAAGGTGGACCAAGTTTTAGACAAAGGTTTTCCAACCAAGATTCCTCTAGCGCTCCTCTAAGGGTCAACAAAGATAGGGTGTCCAATCCTAAGCCTTAAGGAGGAAATGGAGGTGGTTCTTCTTTGGCTAGGCCAAATTTCTCTAAATGTGGAAGGCAACATGAGGGTAAGTGCCTAGCCGGCACGGATGGTTGCTATGGTTGTGGTAAGAGTGGCCATCAAGTGAGGAATTTCCCAATGCTTACGGCTAAAGGAAGAGAGGGCAAGTAAGATCCTCCTAGCGATTCAAACTCCAATGCTCCAAAGCAAAACCGCTTCTATGCTTTCCGAACCCGAGGTGACCAAGAGAGCTCCCCGGATGTAGTGACCGGTATGTTAAAAAAAATTCTTATTGATGTGTATGCCTTGTTGGATCCCGGTGCTACTTTATCTTTTGTGACGCCCTATGTGGCAATGAGGTTTGATGCACCTCCGAAAGTGTAATTAGAACCTTTTTCTGTCTCTTCTCCTGTTGGTGATTCTGTGGTGGCTAAGAGGGTTTATAGATGATGTCCCATTTCCTTATCCCATAGAGTTACTTTTGTTGACTTGGTAGAGCTTGACATGTTAGACTTTGATGTGATTCTTGGTATGGATTGGTTGCATGCATGTTATGCCCCTATTGATTGTAGAACTTGGGTGGTTGGATTCCAATTTACGAATGAGCCTATCTTAGAGTGGAAAAGGGGAAATTTTATGCCTAGAGGTCAATTTGTGTCTTACCTTAAAGCTAGAGAGATGATCTCGAAAGGTTGATTTTACCATGTTATTAGGGTGAGGGATGTGATTCCGAAACCCCTTTTCTTGAGTCGGTTCCCGTGGTTAATGAATTCTCGGAATTTTTCCCTGATAATTTGCTCGGTATTCCTCTTGAGCGGGAAATAGATTTTGGTATTGACCTTCTTCCGGATATACAACCTATCTCCATTCCTCCTTATAGAATGGCTCCATCTGAGTTAAAGAAGTTGAAAGAGCAACTAAAGGATTTGTTATACAAGGGTTTCATCCGACCAAGTATCTCTCCATGGGGTGCTCCCGTGTTGTTTGTTAGAAAGAAGGATGTGTCTCTTAGAATGTGCATCGATTATCGCCAATCGAATAAAGTGACCATTAAGAACAAGTATCCTCTTCCAAGAATTGATGACTTGTTTGACCAACTTCAAGGGGCTAGTTATTTCTCTAAGATTGATCTTCGTTCGGATTATCACCAATTGAGGGTGAGAGGGGAGGATATCCCAAAGACAGCTTTCCGAACTCGGTATGGTCATTATGAGTTCCTAGTGATGTCGTTTCGGTTGACTAATGCTCTAGCGGTGTTTATGGACTTGTTGAATAGAGTGTTTAGGCAATACCTAGACATGTTTGTGATTGTGTTTATCGATGATATTTTGATCTATTCAAGGAGTGAGAATGAAAATATGGACCATTTGAGGATTTTGTTGCAAGTTCTTAAGGACCAACAACTTTTTGCAAAGTTTAGCAAGTGTGAATTTTTGTTAAGGTCCATAGCTTTGCTTGGTCATATTGTCTCAAGCAAGGGGATTGAGGTAGATCCTAAGAAGACGGATGCGGTCAAGAGTTAGCCTAGACCTCTAACTCCTTCCGACATTAGAAGCTTTTTGGGTTTGGCCGGTTATTATAGAAGGTTTGTTGAGGGGTTTTCTTCCATTGCATCTCTTTTGACGGCTTTGACTCAAAAGAAGGATAAGTTTGTGTGGTCGGAAGCATGTGAGAAGAGTTTCCAAGAGTTGAAAGATAGACTTACTTCCACTCCGGTGTTGACCTTACCGGAAGGTATGGATGGTTTCGTGGTGTATTGTGATGCCTCTAGAGTTGGGTTGGGATGTGTGCTTACGCAAAATGGTAAGGTGATTGCCTATGCTTCAAGGCAACTTAAGATAGATGAGAAGAATTATCCTACTCATGACCTTGAGTTAGCGGCGGTTGTGTTTGCCTTAAAAATATTGAGGCATTATTTGTATGGGGTCCATGTAGATGTTTTCACCAATCACAAGAGCTTACAATATGTGTTTACTCAAAAACACTTGAATCTTTGAAAAAGAAGGTGGTTAGAACTCTTGAAGGATTATGACATTAGTGTCCTTTATCACCCCGGTAAAGCTAATGTGGTAGCGGATGCTCTTAGCTGGTTATCGATGGGTAGTGTTTCTCATATAGAGGATGACAAGAAAGAGTTGGTTCGTGATGTTCATAGGTTGGCCCGACTAGGTGTTCAACTAGCGGATTCCACCAAGGGTGGTGTCATGGTCCATAATGGTTCAGAATCGTCCTTTGTGATGGATGTGAACTCTAAGCAACGTCTTGATCCTATATTAGTTGAATTGAAAGAGGCGGTACTTAAGAAGTCCGTAGAGGCTTTCTCCCAAGGGGGAGATGGGGTGCTTAGGTATCAAGGTCGTTTATGTGTTCCGGATGTTGATGGTTTGAGGGAACAAATTTTAGAGGAAGCCCATAGCTCTCGGTATTTTATTCACCCGGGAGCCACCAAGATGTACCATGATCTATGGGAAGTTTATTGGTGGAATGGGATGAAGAAGGATATTGCGGGATTTGTGGCCAAGTGTCCGAATTGTCAACAAGTTAAGGTTGAGCATCAAAGGCCGGGAGGCTTATCCCAAGACATAGGTATTACCACTTGGAAGTGGAAAGATGTAAACATGGACTTTATTGTCGGTTTACCCCGCACCCGGAGACAACATGATTTTATTTGGGTCATTATAGATCGGATGACAAAATCAGCTCACTTTATTCACGTCAAGGTTTCTTTTTCGGTGGAAAACTATGATAACCTATACATAAGAGATATAGTGAAGTTGCATGGGGTTTCTTTATCTATCATTTCCGATCGGGGTACCCAATTTACTTCTTAACTTTGGAAGTCATTCCAAAAAGGTCTTGGCACTAAGGTTAAGCTTAGCACGACTTTTCATTCCCAAACTGATGGAAAAGCAGAGCGTCCATCCAAACATTAGAAGATATGTTAAGGGCATGTGTAATAGACTTCAAGGGTAATTGGGATGATCACTTTCCATTAATAGTGTTTGCCTACAATAATAGCTATCACTCAAGTATCGGTATGGCTCCCTTTGAAGCCTTGTATGGTAGGAGATGTAGGTCTCCCAATAGTTGGTTTGAGGTGGGTGAAGTTTCTTTGATAGGTCCCAAACTAGTTTATTAAGACATTGAGAAAGTTTGGCTTATTAGAGAAAGGTTGAGAACGGCTCAAAGTCGGCAAAAGTCTTACGCCAATGTGAGGAGAAGAGACCTAGAATTTGAGGTTGATGATTGGGTCTATCAGAAAATCTCACCCATGAAGGGTGTGATGAGGTTTGGAAAGAAAGGGAAACTTAGTCCCCGGTATGTAGGCCCATACCAAATTTTGAGACGTGTTGGTAAAGTTGGCTATAAGTTAGATTTGCCAAATGTGTTAGCTCCGGTTCACCCAGTATTTCATGTTTCTATGCTTAAGAAGTGTATTGGAGATCCGGCATCCATAATTCCCTTAGAAGGGTTGGGAGTTGACGAAAGTCTTTCATATGAAGAGGTTCCGGTAGAGATCCTCGACTGACAAGTAAAGAGGTTGAGAAACAAGGAAATAGCTTCCGTAAAGGATTTGTGGGGGAATCACTTAGTTGAGGGTGCTAGCCGAGGCCGATATGAAGTCCCAATATCCTCATCTTTTTCCTTCTTCTCCTATTCAAGCTTAAGGTAAGTAGTTCCTCTTGAGTTTTCCTTGCTTTGGAAGTCATGTGTGTTATTTGAGTTTTCCATGATTTCCTATGTTATGCATGTTCATGAGAAATTTATGTGTTGTTGTGCATTGAGTATGAGTTGCCTATTGACTTCATGAGATGAATTATTCAACATGCTTTAGTATGATTTTTGAGAGTAAATTGCATATTAGCTCCATGAAATTGTGTTGAGCATACTTTTGAGCTTGGAGAAGGTAGTTCCTCCTAAACCATGAGAAATATTTAAATGTTTCATGCATAATGTGTTGTTAGATGTAGTTCCTACTTCCTAGTAATGCATTGATTATGTTTGAGATGGAGTTGATGTTTCCTCCTTCATTTTTTGCATTGTTATGATGTTGCATGCATGATGGGCTGCTAGTCTTGAGTCTATACTTCCGTAAGGTGTCTAGATCGTCATTCGAGGACAAATGTTCCCAAGGGGGAGATATTGTAACACCACAGAAATTAGTAGGCTAAACTACAACTAATCGTGAGAGTTAGAGTCATGAAGGTGGCCTAGGGACAAGGGCATGAGGGCAAGGCCAAGGGAAAGGGTCCAAGGGTGCCCAAAGTTCCCAAGTCACTGCCCACCATGCCGCGAGAGCCTTCACGGCTCGTGGTGGTGAGGCAGTAGCCTCCTTAAGGCTGCCCCAAATTGGCTCCTCCACACGAGCCACTTCACGGCTCGTGAAGCCTTAGACGGCTCGTGGGAGTGGCCTTGGTCATGCCTTGGTGGTTGAGGGTTGAAGGAGGGTGGCTTAGCCACTGCCTCAAGGCCAACGAGAGGGACCACGGCTTGTGGCATACACCACGGCTCGTGGAGCCCCTCGTGAAGATGCCTTGAGCTTGTGGGCTAAAGGCATTTGTTGCCTAGCCACTGCCTCAAGTCCACGAAGGGGACCACGGCTCGTGGTCATGACCACGTCTCGTGGATCCCCACGTGAGACCTGGCAACTCACTTTAAGTGAGGGGTGTTTTCGGTAATTTCGGTTAAGTCCAATCAAAGTGAAGTCATTTTGGGTAAGTCTAGGGTCACTATATAAGTCATTTTAAGTCAAAACTCACCCAATTCAACCCATTATTTCCAAAACCCAAATCAGTTCCCAAAATACATTCTCTCGAAAATTCTCTCTCTAGAAAACTCAAAGAAGAAGAAGAAGAAGAAGGAAGTTGGAGCTAGGGTTGAAGAAGCAAGGTTTTCACACCAAATTCATAGGGTTTTGTGATCAAGGTATGCTAGCTCTTCATCCATCGATAGTATTCATCCATAGAGTCCCTTCAAAACCCCAATTTCAAAGATAAAAATCCCCAAAAGTTAGGGTTTGACTCCAAAGTGATGGGTTCCTTTTTAAAATGATTCTAATGATTTAATTATGTTACATTATGTATGAAATGATGATTTCTTATGATTTTTATGATGAATCCCCAAGAACCCATGAAATCCCCATATTACTCAATTGTAGTTTGTGATGTAGGTCTTTGTTGATGCAAGATGAATGTTATGAAATTATGCATCTAGTGATTGGGTTACTTGAATTATGATGATCTCCAGGTCTAATGCTTAGATTCTAGATGTGTTGATTGAAAGCGAGTTGTGAGCCTCAAGGAGGTAAAGTATGAGATTATGTATGTTTTCATGAAATCTATGTAAATGCTATGAGTACACTTTGAGAGTGAAGTGTTAATGATGATGTTGTTGCTGTGGGATGATTGAAAGGTTATTATCATGAACCCATAATGAACATGATGTGATAGGTTTTCTCACATAATGATGTATCTTGAATCGGTAGGCCATGTGCACCCTTTCATGTGTAAATAAAAAGAGTTATTCTAATGATGTAGCTTGAATCGGTAGGCCAAGGGCGCCTTTTCATGAGTAATGATGTTAATAGAGAATTAAATATTCCGTGGGAATTTAATGCTTAGCACCGAGTGGATATTGTGTGAGGTGGAAGCTTTCCCGTAGTAAGGCCGAGTTTCTAGAAACAACCTCTTAAGATGGAAGCTGTCCCGTAGAAAGGTCGGGTTTCTAGTAACAATCTCATTATCCCATAAACTACGTGCCCTTGTAGGATATTATCTAGTAAATCCACCGAAGCTAAGAGTTACCAGTTCTACCTTAGGTAAGTAGACCAACCCTTTTCAGTGTAGGGGTCATCGAATTCCATGTTAAAGCTCACATGGTTTCATGTCGGTTAAGGCTTATTTCCCACATGATGAAGAAGTTTAATAATGTACTAAGGCATGCTTGAAGAAGTATCCCGTAAGTGTTCCAAAGCTTTAAAGATGTTTCTAGCTTGCATTGAAGGTGATGTTATGAACTATGTTTCCCAACTATCTCTTTATGATGATGTTTAAATTTGGTAAATTGCATGCTTTCAAATGAAATGTCTCTTTTTGCATGCTTTCATATGAAATGTCCCTTTTTGCATGTCTTCAATGTTTTTATGCATGGATATCATACTTAGTGCATTTTTGTACTAACACCTACTTTTCCTACATTTTCCCCCAAGTATAGGGTCCGGTTCTCGAGGTGATCATTCTAGTGGCAAGAGCTTGGACTCGAGTATCATCCGAGCTTCTTGGTGAGTCCTCATGGTTTGAGGACGACATTTTCCTATGTTGTTGTTCCTTTCATGTATTTCCCTTTTTGGACATGTTGTATGGGCTAGGCCCTATTTCATTCAAAGATTGTAATAGATGGCTATAATGAGACAAGTGTCTAGACTTCCGCTTTCGCGTATGAAAAACTTTTTAGACTTGAATTGTTATTTTACTCTTATTATTCTATTGCTTATGTTATGAGGACTAAGTTGCTTGTATGGAGTCCTTCGGGGTTCTATACGCCATGTTACATCTAGGGGGTACCGCTGGGTTATGACACTGGGCATAGGCTTTGTAGAACTCTCTCACCCTAGAAGGGATGTAGGGGTTCCTTGGCTAGGTAAAGCCCTAGAATTTGTGGAATTGGATAGTATCCCAGATAGCTGGGTAGTTGCTCATGAATCCATATATGGAAAGTTGTTTCTCCTCAAGTATGGTTTTTTACCCAACAACTTTGAGCCTATTTAGGGCTCTTGGAGCGATAACTGAAAGGAATCTTGAAGCTTATGGTGGTGCAGAGGAGGTCTGCACCAACTTGGACATAATCTCAGTCCTCTTTCTCACCATCCTCTTTTTATGTTGTACCCTTTCTTTGGTAGATGATTGTGAGCTGGGAGTTTGTTGACAACGGGGAGCCTCCGAACGCTCATTAATAGATATTCCCCGATGTTTCTTTAGTGGAGGAGAAGGAGAAGACTCTCTATCCTACTCAAAATCGGATGAAACCCCTTGCTTTCCTTTAGTTCTTACCATTTCCTGCAAAGCACACATCCAAATTTAGGATTTGTAAAGGTTAGCTTAAATTGACGCACATTGAATCACATTTCAAAAATATTCCTGAGGCTCACCTATCATGAAGGTAGATCGCACAACAGGATCGGCGAGCTTCGATGAGCTCTCTAAAATAGACAGTAGAAAAATTCTCAAGATTCACGTATAAAAGGTGAATTCCATGCCAACTCCGCGATTCACCAAGTTGGTTTCAGTGGGAAAAGACAAGTCCGCCGAAATTTACAATGCAAAATGGAAAGGCACAGGCATCAAGGGTGATGTCGTCTCCCACTCGGTGATTCGCCAAATAGGTTCGGCCTACAAAGACAAGCCCTTTGAACTGGACAATACCCATGGCCATATATATGATAAGGAGGGAGAACTGGGGCTTACTCGGTGATTCACCTAACCTTCTTGGTGAGCAAAGACAAGCCCACTGAACAGGAAGTGTTCAGCCCAGTGCCTAATTTTCAAAGCTAAATAAACATACACAACAAATATGAGTTTCCCCCAGCATTACAATCCACCTATATGCTTATCTACCCATGGGTACTTAAATTTCCCTCAGATTTTGCTAAGTATTGCACTAATTGTCGATTTCCTCTCACGAAAGTAGTTACCCTAAATATCATTGGTCAAAATCATTCAATTAGGTCAACATTGCGCTACTCAGACTTCACCCATATTAAATTAGATGTAGACCTAGCACATTTATTTATTTAATTTCACATTTCAACCAACACAAAAAAGATTTACAATTTACAGGAATACAGAATCATATAACTCATGGGCACAGTTCAAATCATACACTAGGATGCTGCCCATTAGAATCAAGCACACAAAAATATTTAGATTGCTCAAGCCAGCACCCTATATGAAATTTAAGCTTAAAATCTCAACAAAGATTCGAAAACCAACCTTAATAGTCGAAAAAGTTAAGAAAAATGAGGGATTGGGGTTGGGTTGACACGAAATCTAGGAAAATGCACTCTTCAAGCTTTGTAAACACTCAGAAAGGACATACAAACACTAAAAGTAGACAAAGAAAGAGAAAGGAATCAAAAAGGCTTTAAAATATCAAAGGTTTTCATTTTTGAATTTGAAAAGACCCTTGAACTTTTTATACCAGGCCTGTTTGGCAATCTCAACTAACGTCGCCGACCGTGTTCAGTGAATCACCAATTGGAACTTAAGCTCGCCGAACATGCCTGAACAAACTCCAAACCTGAAGTCTGATTCGACGGACCCACTGGAGTCTACGTAGTGCACTTCGGCGGATCGCCCTTTAGAGTTCTGATCGCCGATCTTGATAGTACATTTTACCATCTATTTAAGCTCAAACGGAGGACAATAATGAGTCCGCACAATTCCTTCGATGTATCGCCGTTTAGGTTTTCACATAGCCTATGCTTCCCTTTTTCAAACTTTCAACCAGTTCTCAACCTACACTCACAACGCATGTTATTCGAAAGCAACAAAAACAAAAGTAAAGAATTGGGTTGCCTCCCAACAATCGCTTTATTTTACATCGTGGCATGACATAGTTCTAAACTCAACAATCATTCCTAGGGTTAGGGATGATGTCACTAGGCAATATTCCCATTTTTCTTGGATTGAGATTAGTGGTGATTTGACTTAGTTGGGGCTCCAGTTTCTTAATAGAAACTGAGTGACACATCACCATCTAGGATAAAGTAGAGAAGTCATTTTTCAATTCCTTCAACACTTTTTCGGACCCTTCAACCTTATTGTAGATCCTTACAAGCATGTCTTCAGTCCTTCTTCCTTTTGGCCTAGCTGGTTCTCTTGGGCGTGGACGACCATGGGAAGGAATGTATCTATCCTTTTCCATCTCCCTATCTCTCCAGTTTCCACCCCGCAAGTCTTTCCAACCACCATCTCTATCCTTGTTCCAACCTTGGTTACCACCTTGACGTTGATAATTGGTATGATCACCCCCCCCCCCACTTGATTTCCCAAATATTGAACTTCCTGATTGTATGCTGTCTCAAATTTGGCATTATCCAGGCAGTGTCCACTGTTGGTTCCAACCGTATTTACCAACTTAGATCCACCTCACATGACTTATTTAGACAACAAATCGATTTGGATCGTCATTTTGACCATGTTTTCATCTCTTTCATGGTCTTTCTCAACTTGTTCTTTGCTTAAACCCAATTATAGAGGAGGAACTTTATCCTCTCTAGTGTGCCATTCTTGGTTGACCTTAGTCATATCATCTAGAAACAAAGAAGCCACGTCGTACGATGATTTCATTAATCTACCTTGGACTAACTGATCAGCCACTCCTTTGTTGACCGAATCAAGTGTGCAATAGAAGTATTGCAGCAGCAAATTGTGTGGACTGCCATGCGTTGGACATTGCAAAAGAAACTTGTTGAACCTCAGCCACGTCTCATGTAGAGGCTCACACCCAACTTGTTTAACAATCTTTGAGGATGGAAAGAATCTCTCCAAGAATGCATCAGTTAACTCTTCCCATAAAGTAATTGAATCATTTGACAATTCTTCCAACCATCTTGTAGCCTCTTCCGTTAAAGAGAACGGGAATAACCTCAACCTTACGACTCTTGAGAGATATTCTTCAACACAAACGGTCCACAAACCTCCAAGAAATTTCTAAGGTGTTCATGGGGATCCTCATGAGCTAGACCCTCAAAATTTCCTATCATTTGGAGCAATTGTATCATAGTTCCGATGATGTGAAACACTGCTCTCCCAGTTGTAGGAGTTATCTGGACTGCTCATGTGGTTTGAATTACATTCATGTGCATGCCATTCAAATCACCCGTGTTGTTGTTTTGACCAAAGTGACTACTTTGTCACTCCCATGGTAACTCATTTTATCAACCTACAAATCAGCCAACAACTACACCAAACAACAAATCCACTACAAATCAACAAAATTAAAATCTAATTTCTCAATTATAATTCTCAACACCCATGCCTCGGCAGCAGCGCCATTTTTGTTAACGCTCAAATCACTCTTCAAAACAAATTAAAAGAGTGAGCGGCCATAGTCAATATAAAAACCCAATGAAGATTCGAGGTCGAATCCCACAGAAAATGGTATATCGTGGAGAATTCCTTATCAAGAAATTTTGACTTTATATTAGCTCATTTGTAATAGTAAGAAAAATTGGGTGGATGATACCACACACTTAATATAAAGCTTTGGTTATCAATTATCATAATTTAAATAAACTATAAAAGAAATCAAGAATTAATAAGCAATATAGGAGTGCGGGGATTGGAAATCAATGCTACATAAGGCAATTGTGTTTCTCTATAGTGATGGACATTCAATAATTGGCTAAGTCATCTTCATTAACGTCAATCATCTTTCGATATCAAAGCATCTATGCATAGAATCTCTTTTCAATCTCATCTAAATGCCAACCTAAACAACCCAATACCTTACTCTATTCTCTCTTTTAAGAACAGAGAAAATAGATCCAAAACATAACCTCTTTTTCAAGGAAGTTACAAACATCAAACCTAAATTGGTAGTATTGAATTAATTACCCACTCAAATCAATCCCTTTTGATCATCAACCAGAGATCGAAAGTAGGAATTACATTTGCAACCTTAACCCTTAGGTTAACCCCATGTTAATTAGACAAAATTCATGTATGAACAGAAACAAAACGGAGCATAGCACAATACCCACTACATTAAATCAACATCCAACACCATATTTGCACCCCAGATCTTGGGGTTTTAGCCACCCATCACAAAAAAGTAAAGAGATTATACCTTCCATGAAAGCAGTCATGGGTAACTTGAAACAAAAAATTACAAGTAAATACACTTTGGATTCAACTTCAATTTATCAAATTCAAACACCATGTTTTAAAACCCCAAAAGCTAGAAAAGTGTTCTTTAAAGGTGAAGTGTTATAAAACTTTCACAAACTCAATTCTCTCCCAAAAACTTCTAAAAAGAGAACTCCCTAAAAACTATATCCTTTAGGCTATTTATACTTTCCTAAAATTTGGCTCAAAATCCATATCGCGACTGACTCGACGATATTAGTCGGGTTCGCCAAACTTGTTTGGTGAATTGTGTTTCTTTTCTCATCTCGCCCTTTGATGCTTTATGTATCAGGTGTTTGAACCTCAGTTGGCAAACTCGATTGAGTCAGCCTTTCACGTTCGGCGAATCACTGAATACCACATTGGTTCGCCTTTCCACACTGTCACTTGAGACGATGTTCATCAAGACTGCGTTTCTCATTCGGCACATTGCCTTCTCTACTGTTGTTTGCCGACCTTACTTGATAGACAAAAGTGATATGCATATCATTTTGGGCAAGGTCGAGTTTAGTTGGCTATCCTTTTTTCTTGTTAGGTGATCAACAATGTGTAGTCTGCACTTCTTTTTATATTTTTTGCTATTCTTTCAAACTTCAATCCTTGCCTTGTCAAATTGCCTTCATAGCTTTAAATCATACACATTTTATCAGAATAGGACAAAATTAAGCATTCAGGACACTAATTATTGAGCTAAATGGACCTTAAATGAGTGTAAATCTACCACTCATCAAGCACCAGTCGCCTTTTTGTATTGACCTTCATTTTTCACATGAGTATCTGTGTTGGGACAAGTGAATCACAAATAAATCATTGTACCATACCAATTTAAATGCCAGTAATGGGCATCTTAGCTCCATTCAAGCTAGCAGTTAGCTCGCAAGCTCTTGTTGGTTCTTATGGGACACCAGTTCCAACGCCAGTGTTCTTCAGTAATTTTCGGCTTCAAATCAATCAAACTTATTTTTTTTTCAAAGAATGCCTGCATCAGAGAAAACTAGGGCCTTTAGTTCCTTCAATTAACATTAAAACATGTGAATAATTCACGAATTTGAGTCTACTGAGTCAATAAAATACTAACTCATCAAACCCCCAAACTTGAACTATTGTTTATCTACAAGAAAAGCAATCACTAAGCATATTATTGAAGCTCACCTACACCCAAGATAGGGTTTGCATAATCACATACTTGACTCTAAAAAAAAGAAATAAAAAGACTCCAAAATAAAAGGACTTTAAATGAGCACCACTCACTATTGGTTCCACCATTATTTATGAGGCAAAGGTTTTAAGCAAAACATTTAGCGCACAACTCTAGGATAATTTGTCTTTCAAGCACAATCTCAAAGCATCTCAAGTAAATCGTATCAACCTTCTTGGTTTTCCCAATGATTCACAAAAATATATAGCATTCATGCAACTCAATTAAAATCAAGACATCCCAATTAATATGAAGGATGCAATGCCACTATTACAAGAGAGAATCTCACACACAATTAAGAATGTCAATTCAAGGGATCATGGCAATCTCACAATTGAATTCAAGAATATGCACAATAACCCATAGGCTTGCCATGTATGTAGATCACCACTAACGTAGATGACATGACTCAAAATCTCCAAGAACTTGCAAGTTCAGATTATGCTTGGGCAAAAGGTAGGGTGTCATTTGGTGAAGTGACTAAGATGTCTCCCTAATGCTTCAACTACTTTTTCACTTGAGCTTACCGGTCACATTTTTTAATGATGGTTTATTTTATTTATTATTCTTCACTTATGAACTTTTTTTAGCGCCATACAAACTTAAGCATATGGTGCTCTACACTTGCAGATCAAACCTCATTGTTTCATTGTTGCATAAAGCCCCAAACTTAGGCCTTTGCCTATATTTCAACTTCATTAACTTTTTCTCCCCAAAACTTAGGTTTTTAACCTATGTCACAAATCATTGGAAAGTAGGGAGACATGAGGGTGTCAAGATAGAGATCTAAAAATGTTCAAAGGTATGTGCCATGGTGGCCAAAGAATTTAGTTTAGGCTCAATCGGGCTGACTAAGATCACGTTATTTGGAGGGAAATTTTTTTGATAGAGTGGTTGGTCAAAAAGGGCCTAGGTTCATCTTTCAAGGTTAGTCAAATCTAGAATTTTACCTTGAAATACATTTTGGGGCAGGTTCCATAAAACATGTACATACAAGAATGAATCAAATCATTTCCACACAAGGCATTACAATCCAACAAATTCTCAAGCTAGTCTCAAAATCAATAAAATCGAATGACTTTTGACAACTAAAATGGAGAAAGCTTGCTTGCAAATCATAAAGACAAGTCAGGAATGTACGAACCATGACAAGAGATTACTCTTCAATTCACTTTTTCCCATTTTAGAAATAATTTCTTTTAACAAACTTTCTTTGCCAATAATTTTTTTTGTGGTTCCTCTTGTAAGAAGTGAGATTTCCGACTTGATTTAAGACTATAAGTTGGCATTTTCCCATACGAAATTTTCCTTTCAATCTATCATACGGAATGTCAACCCAGTTCGAAAAAAAGACACAACAACAAAATAAAATAAAAAGAAAGATATTTTCCTCCTTGGGAAAGAACATCAGTATAAAGAAAATCCTTGGAGTTTATTAAACTAACTATTATTCACAAAGGCTAATTCGATCTATGCACTATATATTCATTGACAGAACAAGGCCTTAAGGAAAATCACTAAGCACAAATTCAAAGCAAGTAAACAAGGGTAGTAAAATAATAGAGAAATGTAAGACAAACCCGGTTAACGAACAATCAAGAATAAATACCAAAAATTACTCTCACACCAAGATATTTAATACTTAACACACCAAACTAAGAATGTTTCAAATGTTAGTCACCAAGCATAATAAATACAATAACCCCCAAACTTAAACAAGACATTTCCCTTTATGTCAAACTTAAAGCATATGTGAAAAATTGTGTGAGTCACTTACACCCCGCCTGGCGCACTAGGTCCAGCTCCATGATGGCATTGATGAGAGGTAAATTGAGACTTTTGCATCACTCGCTGCATGTCTTCCTCTTCCTCCTCATCCTCCTCCTCTATCTCAACTTCTCCAGCCTCATTCAATTTGACTCCCATTTGTTCTAATATCTTGTCGATAGGATCTTGTGTTGGGTAAGGAACTATTAGTGTTCCATAAAAGGCCTATCTCCATAACGCCTAGATGTTTCCTCTTTCAACTTGTGCATATTAGTTTGATGGGTGGTTATTAAACATTCCATTATGTTGATACATTAACACAAGATATCAACTTTTATATTCATCCCTTTCAATGGTTTTTGTGCAATCTGAAGCATCATAGTAGGGAGGTTCTTGTCCAATTTTTTCAATTGTCTTTCAGTGGAGTATATAGTTCGTCTTATATTTGCATACTCACTCTATTAGGACCACTAGAATGAGGTGGAGGTTGTGACCAATTACCCTCCTCTTGCATGGCCAGTTTTTCTTCTTCTACTTGGTTGGGGTGGTCGAAGGAGGGTGAAAGCATTGAATGCCTCAATGGCTTTCATTCTTCTCTTTATAACTTCAGGGGACTCTGCATCTCACTTTTAGCTCAGTTCAATTATTCTGACTGCCTTTGTTATCAAATTAGAAGGAAAATAGGAGACATTGGCAGCTACACACAATTTGCTAATAGAATAGGGAAAGGAGTCAAAAGATTATTTGGATGTGCTTTCCTTCTTATTTGCATGGCTACCACCTCTCCATAGCTTACATGAATAACAGAAATTAAGCATGCGATGAGGATGGTTGCCTCATGAGCGCTTGTAATTCTTAGAGGGCATGACTGTTGTGCACACAAAATCCAACCATAACTTTTCTTCAAAGTTTAGATCTTGACAGCTAATATCTCCACCCATTATTTCCCAGATAGGATAGCTTGTGGCTATAATTCTAGCCACCCACAACATTTGTCTTTGTTTAGTGGCTACCCTCAATGTAAACTCTACTCTATCCTCGACTTGGTCTCTCCAAAAGCGGGAATTAATAGTTGCTCGGGTGACATCAATATTTATTCCCCTAACTATAACATATGGAAAGCTTTGATATTTGACCACTGGACCCTTATGAATTATTGAATCTTTCCTCACTTGGTGAGAATCATAAAACTCAGTGACTAATTCTTTGAAATTATCTCCAGGAACATCCGTGAGGGGTAGCCAATCCCTTGTTGTAAATTGGTGGATTATGTTGGGGGATTCATTTGCCAGGACTATCAAATTAAATATTTTTTCCTCTCTAATGGAACAATCATCTTTGAACAATGTGTAGTATCCTTTCATCCCTTGAAAACAGAATTTCAGCTTCTCTTCATTCGTTGAGGTTTCCAGAGTTTTTTCTTCAGATTTTATCACTGATGGATGCTTTTTAGTAGGTCTATCGAAATGATTCCTCCTGGAAGATATTTGTTCTCTACAACATGGCATGTTAGACAACAAAATTTCTCACATCTTTTTGAGACTCTTAGTGATAAGAGGGAAAATAATTTTACGAAAGTCTATGAATGAAAAAGGAGGAATTCACAATTAAATCTCAAACTAAGATCGGTGTTTGATTGGCGGTCGCAAATGCGAGGTGATGACCCGCCAATTCAAGTGTCGCCTTACGTCAGGAAACTGTAAAAAATGTAGGTAGATTGGCGTTACATCGGCATTCTGCCAATGGAGACTTGAGTGTCGCAAGTGAAACACTAGTCCAAGGTTCCAGGAATAGTGAAGTTCCTCACCTGACCGGCGTTGCACCTACAAAACGCATGGCAACCAATATGAATTCTAGGTGCTTCATAGTCTCGAGCTTGACCAACATAGGCCCTATTTTGAATATACACTTCAAAAATCAATTCTAATAGGTACTCAGACTTTTTCTGAGAATTCACAAGGCATGCATATCAAACTTTATGTCAATTTCTCATAAGAGGGATGATAATCCATCTATCATAGAGAATTGAAAGCATACAATCAAGAAATTTAAGTAGTTTCAGAACACTCATTCGCAATTTCATCATCACCACAAGAATAAGAATCACTCAAATTAGATGACAAACTCAAGGCAATGTTACTCATTCACAAGTTTCAGCCCTAAAATCAAAGAAATGACAACTTTTTCCTCAGAATTGATATCACCCATTCCATCATAGAACAATTTCATGCATTATGTCAACGTCATGGGTTACTCGAACTCCGCCTCAAAACCCAGATTTCAATAAAAATAACGCAAATTTCTCGTGCTAAACTTCATATTCAAGAAAATTAGCTTCATATGTAACAATTTTAAGAATTAAACCCCTTCTTAAACACAAATTTTCAAATTCAACAAATGGGTTTTGAAACAAAGCTCAACTAAAACAAGAATTTCTTACCACATAACCACATTATCAAGCTTAAAATAATGGAAATAGCGTAACATACCTGGTTTACAGATGAGAGGAAGAAAAAGCAAGAGCTTTAATGGTGGTTTTCTAACCTTTAACACAAAGAATATCTTCAAAGAACAATTTTTCGGATTCTTAACATGGGTAACTGGTTTTGAGTAAAGAAATAATGGTTTATATAGGAGAAGGTAGTGGGATATGCAGTTGAGAGTTGAGAAAGTGAATGATTTTGAAGAGTGAATGAATGTGGGTATGGAGGTTAAGGGGAATGAATAAGGAAGAAGGAGAAGGGTTTTAGGAGTTTTGTGGTTTTGGAAAAGGATGGTCAAAATCTGGTCTTTCAATTTTTTAAAAGTAAGAATTAAAAAAAAATTTTACCTGACTTATGAGTGATAGGTGAAACTCCAACTGGAATCGGTGTTTCGCCACTTGTAGCGCAGGCCTTGTGAACTGATGCAAGTTTACTGAGTTGGACCAGCCCTTCGACTGGTGTTGTACAATAGTTAAGTGGCAGTTAGCCAGCCAAGCCCAAATTCCAAAGAATTTCTCTTCCGTATCTAATGGGGACCTGCATTTAACTGGCGATGTACAATATGCAACTGACATTTTTCATGTTTGGCGGCGATGGCTTATACACTCAATTGTTCACCTTCTTGACTTAGCATCCCTTTTCACCCCTAAAAATACATCAAAAAAACCAAAAAGTGAAGTAAGAAGAAATAAAGAAAAAACATTTGGGTTGCTTCCTAAAAAGTGCTTGATTGAACGTCGTGGCTCGATGAAAGTACCTCAACATTACCCAATATCGGGTGGTAATTACCTCTCTCATAGATCTTTCACCAGTTCATCAACAAATTCATTCAACAAAATCAGCCTGCAGTCATCAGGTGGTTTGGTAGGCATGTACACCTTGAACTTCACTAATTTATCCCCAACTCTAAATTGAAGCTCACCAAGCTCCACATCAACAATATCTCTTCCACTAATGAGAAATGGCTGGCCTAAGATCATAGGCATCTCTAGATCCACATCACAATTCAACACCATAAAATCCACCGGCATGATAAACTTATCTACTTTTACCCACACATCAAACTGTATAACAACCGGCCTCTTAATATAATGATCCACCATCAATAGCCTCATAGGAGTGGGATTGGGATTACCAAGACCCAATTTCATGAAAATTAGAAGAGGGATCAAGTTGATACTTGCCCCCAAATCACATAAGGCTTTATCAAATTTTGTGCACCCTAATGGTGCACGGGATAGTGAAAGCTCCCGAATCTTTCTATTTTGTGGAAAATGAATATGCCATCATAGAATTGCAATGGTGGGTAATTTGATTGTACTCACATTAACAACCCTCTTCTTTTGTAGCAACTCCTTCATAAATTTTGAATACCCGGGTATTTTCAACAAAGCATCGATTAATGGAACATTCATGGATAGTTTGTTGAGCTGATCTACAAGCTTCTGGAAATGCTCATCTTTTTTCTTCTTGATTTCCCTTTGAGGGTAAGGAGGGGGACACTTAGGCTCATCGCCTTTAGTAGATTAATCTCATGTTTCTTCCTCAATATCAACTAACACTTTAGGAGGATTGATAAATGCTCAACTATGTCTCATATTCCAGGGCATAGGCGGTCATATGTAAAACAAATACTCAACTTATGAGTTCGGGGTTGAACCACAAGTATTGGTATATGTAACTCTTCTTCTGTTAATTTCCCCACTCAAACAAGATAGAAAATTGAGTTCTTAAAAAATACACACACACACACACACACACACACACACATATATATATATATATATATATAATGGGGTTTTATCTAACAACTAAGAAATCAACAATATTAAGTAACAAAATAAGGAATTAACACAAATAAGATCTGAATAAGTTGGAAAAGACTAGGGGTGTGTGCAGAGAGATAGGGGTTCAAACTCGAATCGGCAAAAGTTAACTAAACAACATCAATTGATACATGGATAGAGTTTGGTCTAGGCTACACTCGATATTCTCCCAAACTATCAAGCAAATGTCCCTTGGATTCTCCCAAACTCCAAAACCCTTTCAAACAGAACACCAAACATTACTTGAGTAGATAGACTATTCCTAGCTCATATCATTAAACGTGAAACCACTCAGATTATCCCATCCCTGGCTCAAATCCATAGAGTAAATTTCATCAAGGCTTCACTATTGAGTTTTAACCAATTCTATTTAGCTTATCCAAGTCAAATGGTGTTAGAGAGCTCAATTAACGTCAGCAACAATGATATTAGATTAAACTTCTAGACAACAATATATCCATGCAATACAATCAATATTAGAGTCGATTAATATATATCTATCCAGGGTTTTACACCCCCCATCTAGAACATAACCCCTAGATAAGATTTAAATACCAATAAAATATGAAATATAGACAATACCCATAAAGGAAAGCTCCATTCCAAGCTAATTTGAGAAGAAAAACTTGAATTCCTAGTTTGGATTGACACAAATTTGGGGTCTCTTTCTTTACAAGCTAGAAAGCTCTTACTATTTTTCACTTTACTATTCTATCTCCTAAAAAGGTCATATCATCACAGTAAATAGTAACCACCCATTTTGTGAAATTGGGATTCAATTGATCACACTCCTAAGAAATCCCCTCTACTTGTTTATTCCCAGTTGTTCGTAGTTGTTAACTGCTCACTCTAATACCCCCATTTGACATTATTTGTCAACCCTTGTCATTTATTTTATTGTTTCGAAAATTTCTAAATCTACAAACGATTAGACCACTATTTTACTTCTTAATCGAAACTTTAATGTATCACTCCCTGTGGGATCGACCCCAACTCTTAGTTGGGTTTATACCTTTTAACGACCGCCTACGGTTAGAATCAGATGAAGTGTAGTTGTCCATTATCAAAAATGGTGTCGTTGCCGGGGAGTGGTGTTTAGAATTCTTTTAGTAAAGTTTAGTCGTGAACTAATCTTGTTGTAGTTCAATCAACTTATTTTTGTTCGTTGTTGGATGCTCTTAAACAGGTGAAGATATGAGTGTTAACGGGAGCCATGCTACCCAACTTGGGCACAATGATGACATCGCTAATTTGCACTAGGTCAATAAAGATCAGTGTGGAAGTGCGGGTGCTACTCGATTGCCTCCGACTGTGGGTAACGCGGTGTTTCATGTGACCAGCACTATGTTGGAGTTGTTGCAAATGAAGGGTCTTTTTGGAGGTCTTGCTACTGAGGATCCCCACCACCACATCCAAAACTTTATGGATATGTGTGGTCCATTTTCCTTCAAGAATATCACGTAAGAATCGGTCCAACTTTGGTTGTTTCCCTTTTCTCTAATGGAGGAGGAAACGAAGTAGTTGGCTGAGTTGCCAAGAGAATCAATTACTTCTTGGGAAGAGCTCACCGAAGCATTCTATGAGAGGTTTTTCCCTCCTTCGATGATGGTCAAGTTGAGGGATAGTATTCAAAACTTCAAGTGTGTTGATGGCGAGTTGATCCATGAAACATGGCTAAGATTTCAAAAGATGTTGCTCTAATGTCCAACTCACGGGTTACCGGACAACGTGTTGCTACAATATTTCTATCGGAGCCTCGACACGGTTAACAAAGGAGTGGCAGACCAACTCATTCGAGGAGGAATCATGAGACAATTGTTTGACATAGCATCAGCCCTTCTTGATGAGATGACGAAAATCAACCGTGCTTGGTATGATAGAGAGGACCAGGTGTCTCCTTTGAATTTTAGGCTGACAAAAGAACAAATGGAGAAGAATCAGGAGCTAGATGAAAATATGGCCAAAATGCTGACCAAAATGGACCTATTGATGAAACACGTCATGGGAAGTCATGCTAAGGATGTAAATACAGTCGGGATTGGCGGAGTTAACCCTGATGAAGCACAATTTGAGGCTATGTACAATGAAGAAGTGCATTTCTTGATGAACCAATGAGGGGGTTCTCGTCTGAATTATCCAAGGCCGGGCGGAAACCAAGGTTGGAACAGGGATCATGATGATGGTTGGAGAGATCGAGATAAGGAATGGCGTGACCGTGGTAAAAATTGGAGGGAGCGGGATGGTGAAAAAGATCGCTATGTTCCTCCTCTTAAGTGTCAAAAGCTAAAAGAGCCAAGGGCTGATCTTGAAAATAGCCGCACCAAAGATATGCTTGCTCGTATTCTCAACAAAGTGGAAGGATCGGACAAGGTGCTAAAGGAAATGAAAGATGATGTCTTCTCTCTAAACCAAACGGTTACGTCACACTTGGTGTCTATCAAACGGCTGGAAACATAGATGGGTCAAACCTCGGCTCATTTAAACCCAAGGCCAAAAGGGGGTTTACCAAGTGATACCATGGTTAACCAAAACAATGAAGCTTAAAAGCGTGTCTTTATCGTGCCACGACGTTAAATAAGGCACTTCTTGGGAGGCAACCCAAGTTTTTAGTTTTAATTTTATTGTTTGAATAACGGTTGTTAGATGTGTAGGTTGAAAATTCAAAATTTTGGGAAAATAGGCAATTAGGCGAGCTCAGGTACCATTCGGCGAGCCCGATGTGAATCGCCCTTTTTGACTAACCAAATGGCTGGAGTGCTGGAAGTTTCAGCGGGCAAAAGCACCATTCGGCGCATCACCGAATGGTCGGTGACATAAGTTACATTGCCGACTAGGGCGCGAACTGAAGGGTCAAAAAGGGGCTTAACCGTTTTAAATTCAAATTCCTTTTCATTTTGTATTTTCCAACTCTTGCCCTCTTACACTTCAAAATTAGATTATATTTTGCATAGTATTTTCATGTGGGGATCATTTGCTCGTGGGAATTTTGCATTTTGCTTCCATAATTGCTCGCCTGTCTTTCGCTTCTATCTATTTTCGAGGTTGGTGTCTCGAACTTGATTCGATTTTTAGTAGTTTGTGATGCATGCTTGTATTTTTGTTGGATCTATTGCATAATGTTGCGTAGTTGGTTCATTTATAGTTAAGGTCTACAGTCGTATCATGTTTACTTTTATGTTTTAGCCCATAATTTTTTAAATCCATTTTTGAATTGATTGAAATTGTGGGTGTGTAATGGTTGTATGTTAGGTCTGGTGAGGGTGAAGTCTGAGTAACCCGAATTGTACGAATAGACTGAATTTTCCCAATGATAGAGCGGGTGACATCATTCTTAAGGGCAGAAGACGTTGATTGGTAAATTTTAGACAAATCAGGGGAAGTATGAGTACCCAGGGGTCATTATTGATATGGGCTGGGTATTGAAAATTAAAGGTTAGGGTAAAAAACTGGCACGGGAAACCTATCAGCGAGCTTAGTCGAGCTCACTGGATGACTTGGCGGTTCGCCAAGTGACCCCTCAATCGCCTTTTTGTTCTTCATTTATGATGGTTTGGTTCAATAAAATTCGGCGATATGCCTGAGCTCACCGAACTTACACGGCGACTCGCCGAATGTCTTTGCAATCGCACTTTGTCCGCCCCCATTATGGTGAATCATTCTGTAACATTCAGCGACCTACCTTTAGTTCGCCAAATGAAGTTGGCGAATTGCCGAGTGACCTAGACTTCGCCGACCTGTGCTAACTTTTGTGAAATTTTATTCTGTAACTTTCTGCGAGCCCGACATAGCTCGCCGAATGAGTTTGGTTACTTGCCGAACTAGTCGACGAGTCTTTCTGCATCTTTTCAACAGTGATTTTCTGAATGAATTCTTTCTAACGTATTGGTTAGTGTAGTGTTGTTTTGCAGATATGGCCAGACCCAAAGTTCTCGGTAGGAACCAATCGGAAGAGAGAATAGGGAATAGTGATTAATGAGGGTGCTGCTCCCACATGAGCAACACCACCTAAACTTCCTCCGATAGGGGGGAAAGATACAGGCAAGGGAAAGGGTCCTGCGGAGCTGAGTCTGGTAGAGGATAGCTCTGATAGCATGGGCATCTATGACACTCACCTCTCCACTTTGAAATCTGAAGGTGAGGATAATTCGGGGTCTAGATCGCCAGCATCTATATCCGAGCTGAAGGACAATCAGACCCTTGAGAGGAGACGAGCTGAGCTATGCTCAAAAGCGCTGCACAACCCAGCCAGGATACCGGTTACTGCGACACCTCCTCCACCACCAGCACAGACTGTTGAGAAGGCACCTCAAGTGCCCCCGGTATAAGAACCTCCCCCACGATCATTGAACAGACTCAAGGCTGCCAGGTTGACGACGATCTTAGAAGAAAAGAGGTTATCTACAGATGGAGTGGTGGACAGGTATCCAAAAGTGTGGAACACCATTAAGTTCCACAAGTTTGAGATATTCACAAAGCCCCGAGGCTCACACATACCTTCCTGGGTCCGGGAGTTTTATACAGAGTATGGGAGGCTGGTTCCAAAGGGGAAGAAGAAGGCCAGCTCATTCGCACCAGAGGATCATGTGGTGGTGCGTGGTAAAAGGGTTAAATGCATCAGCATAGACATTAATGAGGTGCTGGGGTGTACGATGAATGTGATCCACTTCTTGGTGGATAAGATACAAAAAAAGACCCTTGATGACTTTAAGGGGTGGTTGGCTCCTCTAATTTAAAACATCACATCGCCGTGGATCAAGCCAGGAGTTTAGATTGAGAAGAAGGATCGGAATGTAGTTGTGCGGTATTGGTTTGGATTTATTAGCAGCACCTTGATGCCCTCCCAGAATGGCGGCGTTGTTGGGATCCATCATTGATCGGGATAGACTAAATCTCGGTTTGATTATTGAGCAAGAGATGGCCATGAGGACCAAGCAGAGCCAGACTTCACTTCCTTTCCCTGTGTTGATCACGTAGTTGTGTCGGCGTGCTCGAGTGCCTTTTGTGGAGAAGACAGATATGGAAGTGACTCCCACTTCCTCTACTGACATCCGAAGGATTGAGGCCGAGTACACTAGAGACGAGGTTGAGAGGAGGAGAGCAGCGCCGGTCGACACTTCCCCGGTTGTTGATGTAGAGATGGTAGTGACAGACACAGCCACTCCTACACAGGCCGATGATTCCTTAGGTATTCCTAACACTTCTGCTACTGCCCTTTCTTCTTCTGTTACTACTAGTAATACTTCTGCTATTGTTGCTGCTGCCCGTCCCCCATTGACAAAGGTGATGTTATACAAGATGGGCCATCTAGCCCAATCTGCTGACGTACGTGCTTCCCGAGTAGAGGTTGTTATCCCCAAAATGATTGAGAGGGTCATTGCTACTGCCTTAGCTCCTATCTGATCTGGGTTAAGAGAGCACCGAGAGTTATTCACCGCACATGGCCTAGCTTTGGACGCCCTCACGGTGCGAGTGGAGGCATGTGAACAGAGTGGACGCCAGTCAGCTGATGTCACGGCTTTGAGAGCCGATGTTGCTAGTTTGAGACGTGATGTGGATGAGCTCAAGTCCATGGATTTGTCTATGTTTTTTGGTACTGTAGACCTTCCCGAGGTCCCTAGTACAGAGATGTCAGCTATTTTTAAGATCCCTCTGGCTGCTACGACCGGAGATGCTGCTATAGCTGATGATGTCGAGTCTGATGCTCCCGAGACTGATGAGGAGGAGATTGGTACCCGTGATGCAACGATATATGATGACCTGGAGGACCTAGAGGGCGTGATGGTATAGACAGTTATGGAGGCCTCTCTTCCGGAGAGATCGATGGTGGGCTCTAGTGGAGTGCAAGATGGAGATGAGCCTGGCACTGATGCCCAGATTGAGAGAGTCTCGGATGTGCAGAGTTCACCTCAGGCTTAGCCTGACAGGGGGATCTTGACTCTCTTTTAGCTTTATTTTGAGACTGTTTATTTCTTTTGCATTGAGGACAATGGTTAGCTGTGTTTGGCGGGGTGAGGTATCTTGATACCTGCCTCTTTTGGGTTGTTTTTGTGAATGATTGGTTTTTGATAGCTTGTTCTGAATGCTTACTTTTTGTGACTATCGGTTTTTAGTTTTTAATGTGAATATTGGTTTTTGATCAAAATTAAAATTTTCACCTCTTGATGTTTGTGAATGTGGTTGTTTTCTTGCATATTTGAGTATTGGTTGCGATCAACACCGATGACTTAAATAGTGCTCTTGATTGAACGATATGTTTGTGCAAGTCCAATGAGGCAAATTTGAGTTGCATAAGTCATGTGTGAACTCTTAGCATCTC
This sequence comes from Solanum etuberosum, assembly GCA_029582245.1. Classification (NCBI taxonomy): domain Eukaryota; kingdom Viridiplantae; phylum Streptophyta; class Magnoliopsida; order Solanales; family Solanaceae; genus Solanum; species Solanum etuberosum. The sequence continues at coordinate 19,762 of JAJONR010003182.1, read as the reverse complement.
ATTGTGACTAGTCAATTATTGAAATGAGTCTTGTGATGATCGTTGCACGCGAGCTCTAGTTGTAGAGTCATGATCGATGATTGTATGTAATGCCTTGTTTGGTGAGATTTTCTTGGAATATGTTCTTGGTGATACCTAGAACTTGCCCCATTGGTCTAATTGACTGATGTAGGCGATTGAAACAAATGATCTTAGGCACAAATTTTGGAGAGTGAACCAAATTGCCATTATACCTCTTTGTGACCATCCTATGAGAGTGTGAACCTAGCTTGGCACCATTTGAGCCTATCCTTTCCTTTGGATGAAACATGAGCACATTTGACCTCTTTCCTCCCCACCTAAAATATTCAGGAAGCATTGGTTTATTTTCAATAGCCAACTTAGGCCAAAAGCCTAAGTTAGGGGTGTGGTGAAAAATAAGGAGAGTCAAGAAGTTTGTAAAATTCACCCCTGAAGGATAGCATTGAAAAAGATGGAACCCCTCCATATAAAAAAGGAGAAAGAACAGAAAAGCAAAAGAAGAAAAAGATTGAAAAAGAATGTTGCAATGAACCTTGTGCAGTGGATAAAAGAAAAGAGGTATCCAATGAATCATGTGCTCGAAAGGACTTAGGGTGGATTGTGAAAATCAAAAAGAGTGAAAGAAAAGGAGAAAGAGTGAAATGCATGCCATGATTCATGAAGGTAGAAGTCACTAAGCCAAAATGATCATACCTTTACCCTCAGTCCCGTTACAGGCCTTGAAAGACCTTCGTGATCTTGATAGAGCTTAATGTCATGTTAATTGGAAAATACAGGCAATCCTATGGGTAGAATCATGCATATGTTTATCTTTGAGAGTGTGAGAGTTGACGTTGATTCCTTAATTCTTAAATTTTGATGAGCTTTGTTTGGTCATGGAAGCATTCTTGATGTGAGGGCATTCAAATACTTTTGTGGAGCTTGAATTTTCATTTGAAGCAAGCATTGTGAGCTTGATTTCTATTTGATGATCACTAGTCACAGTTTGAAACTTGTAGTGCACAATTGAACATCATGGATAGATTGAACCTCGTGTGCATTCATGTTGAGTCTTGAGTAGCACTATTTGTAGACAACTCTGTTGAACTGATCGATCTTATGTTTTACTTGAGGACAAGCAAAAGTTTAAGTTGGAGGTGTTGATGAGTCGGGGATTTCGACTCATTTCTGGCTTAATATTTAGAGTTTTAGTGTCCTCAATGCCTATTTTATTCTCTAAACTGATTTTAAAATGCTAATTTGCATCAATGAAGGCAAAAGAGCAAGGCAAGGACATTACCGAGCAAAAAGGAGTGAAAAAGCTAAAAAAGCTGAAGAAAAGCAAGGTTGGTACTCGCCAAAGCCACTCGGCGAGTCGTTGAGTGGCTCTTTAGCTCACCAAAAGTTACAGTAGGCCAGCCCAAGGACAAGACCAAATCGGTGAGAAGATTGGTGTTTCGGCGATGGAACTTTTGATCGCCTAAAGTTAAAGCAAAGAAAGGGTAAAAACCCAAGCCAAGAAGGCAATGAAACGGGCACTCGGCATATTGCCGAACAGGTCGGCGAAGCCCGACTTATTTCGCCGAGTTATTCCAAATCTCAAATTCTGGGAATGCATAAATGCGAGTTCTGGAGTTTTTGAGAGGGGATACATTGTCCAGTTCTGGGTTTTTGATCATCAACATTCTAAACAGTGTTTTTACACTTTTTGAGTAGAGATTTAGGGTTGGTTTTAATTTCTAGCTTTAATTTGAACATTTGAAGACTTGTGGATTGTTACCCAAGCTGATGGAAAACATAGTTGGTAACGATTTCTTGCTTTGTATGATGTTTGGTTAATACCCCCGTACTTGGGGTGTGATTATGTGATTGAATGTTTCAATTATCTTATGGGTGTTAGTATTTACTGATTTTATTGTTGATTTGAAGTGGGTTCAACTAATAGTTGAGTTTTAATTAATGAATTGTAGTTGCAAATGCAATTCTAGTTAAGCATTCTAAGCTTGCTTGAGAAAGAAGTATTAGCATTAAAACTGTTGGTTTATGATTGTAGTGATTGGGTTATTGTGGACTTAGCTTGAGAAAGTGGGTCTAAATTCAATCCTACTAATCTAGCTTGAAGAAGTAGATTGATTGAGGTATTGGTCTGGTTTATGTGTTGTGTTTGTCGAGGTTCGAGAGAACTCTCTTGATTCGTGATACTTCATTGAGAAAGCTATTAATCTAAAGTCTAGCCTACCCACTAAGATTCAACGACTTCAAGTAAATAGTAACCACCCATTTTGCGAAATTGACATTCAATTGATCACACTCCCAAGAAATCCCCTCTACTTGTTTATTCCCGGTTGTTCGTAGTTATTAACTACTCACTCTAATCCCCCCATTTGACATTATTTGTCACCCCTAGTCATTTATTTTATTGTTTTGAAAATGTCTACATCTAAAAATGATTAGACCACCATTTTACTTCTTAATCGAATTATTTATCGTATCACTCTCTCTGAGATCGACCCCAACTCTTAGTTGGATTTATACTTGTTAGCGACCGCCTACACTTAGAATCGGATGAAGTCTAGTTGAGCTTTATCAGATGTCAGTTCCATCGTCGGTGTGCTTTAATGATTTTTGGATTCAAATCCATCAAACTTCTTTTTCAAAGGAATTCCTGCATCCAAGAGAAATAGGGCCTAAAACCTCTTCAATTAGCATTAAAACATGGCAATAATTCATGAATTTGAGTCCAATGAGTTGGTAAAATACCAACTCATCAAACCCCCAAACTTGATTTATTTCTTGTCCTCAAGAAAAACACTCACTAAGCATTGCATTAAAGCTTATCCACATCCAAGATAGGATTTCTATAATCATGTACTTACCTTCTAACAAAACACAAAAATAAAAATAAACAAATACAATAAAATTAAAAGACTCAAAAAACACCACTCACTATTGGTTCCACCATCATTCACTTGGAAAATGCTTTAGCAAAACCTTTTTACATAATTCTAGGACAATCATTCTTTCAAGCACAATCATTAGGCATCTCAAGTCAATGGGATCAACCTTCTTGTTTTTTCTAAAGATTCGAATGGATGTGAAACATTCATGCAATTCAGTTGAAATCAAGACTTCAAAATTCATATGAAGGATGCAATGTCATCACTCACATAAAAGAGAATCCCGCACATATTTAAGGGTATTAATTTAAGGGATTATAGATCATAAAAGAACACTCGCTCTCATAAATGAATTCAAGTATGCACACATTCACCCATAGGCTTTCCCTGTATGTAGATCACCACTAAAGTAGATTGACAAGGCTCAAAATATACAAGAACTTGTAGGTTTAGCTTAGGGTTTAGGCAAAAAGGGTAGAATGGCATTTGGTCAATCAACTCACCCTTTGTCTCTAAAAGATCCCCACTGAAGCTCAAAATTAACGTTGGCGGCTAGTGCTCAGATCTACATCAAGAAAAAAGATGTAGAGTGTAGCATGAGTACCAAAACAACAAGTCCCAGCAGGAATCAATGGACGACTAAACTTGAAAAGTTAATACATAATGAAAAGCGAGGAAATAGCGGTAAGTAGAGGTTAGATAAGTGAAAGAATAACTGAAAGTCTAACTATAACTCACGAGTCTAGAAGGAATGAAATGGTAAAGTAAAGTAGCTATCTAAATCTAATTGAACCCTCATAAACCCTTAAGGTACACTCGTGCACAATTAGAATGTAAACAACCTAAATGGACCCTCATATGCCTGATAAGTACACAGAAGAACTAAAGATATCCCTGACTAAGACTAAAATTAGTTAAAATTTTGAACTAAAATAGTTGAGTCCAGACTGAAACAGCGGCAAAGGCACCTAGAAAACCCCAATGAAAACACAATGTTAGGACTCGGACCAAACTAATCAAAGTTTTTTGGAACTCAAACTGTGGCTATTAGAGATACACCCATGCCTCGTACAGTGGCTAATACAAAATACCTAGGGCCTCAAATTGTGGCTATTAGACTTCGAATGTCTCCAAAAGCACATGCTCATCATCATATGGGAACTAACCATTGAGAGAAAACACTTTTAGAGTCACCAAAGACCAACTCTAACTTGAAATCCAAGACCCTATACAATATCACCAGCTGAAACATACGTAGTGTTATGGATGAAAGGTTACAAGAGCTTTATTTTCACCTAGATAAGGATTTACTCTACTAGACACCGGTTTGCTATATCATTCTATAGAGACCTAGTACCATCTGAGGCAATGTTGAAGGATTTCTAAGGCATAACCGCTCCAAAAAAAGAATTCTAAGGCAATTACAAGCCTATGCATATTCTAGGGCAAACAATAATTCACCAACATCAATAAACCCAGACATAGAGTTATAACGTGGTATGTACAACAACGCAACAAAATAGACATGCTCAATTCCTAAAACTACCCAAGAAGAAGGCGAAGGCATGATTTCTACTAACTAAACATGATAAAATCTAGGAAGCTCGCCAAAAACTAGCTAATGAACATAAAAATACCAACACAAGCTCAATCTAAGATCGGTAAGCCATAGCCTATCTTGAAGTTGACAACTAGTGCTCCACATCCACTAAATTAGAGCTATACTCTTTTGAACCACCTCTGATCACTGCCACGCTAAAAAATAAGTACTCACAACATCAAAATAGACATTTAGAAACCTAAATTGTATCAATTAATAATAAGACCAAAAATGAGTCAAAACGACATTTTAGGACTCACATGGGGAATCCCGCAATTGACTCCATCAACTGGTCCTCTATAGCTCAAGGAGCTTGTATCCCAAAGTGGGGAATAATTTTGTGCTCAAAACTACCAAAATAGATCATAAATTAATGTGATCATCAAACCACCATTGAATTCTAAAACAAGGGAGAGGGAAGAAAATTTAGGGGGTTTGAATGCATAACAAACGACTCACACAATATTCCAATGCAAAGCTGCAAGGATTTCCAAGAATTCACAGTAATTTCAAAAATAGGCTCCAGAAGTCTCATGATTTCGGAAAAGGTAAATAGAATGGGTCTAATTCCTGAATATAAACAATCAGTTAAGAACACTAAGGAGGTCACTTGGTCACTTATGTTGCTAGGCCCTCGCTAGGGGCTCTTCTTAAGTTATGCCTTGGTCGCTAGAGCGACTGCCGCTTAAGTGATGCCAAATTCACTTCAGAGGATAGCCCTTTGTTGGCATGGCCCACTAAAGAGGTTCTATGGCCACTTAGGTGGCTAGACCAGCATCACCCACTAGCAAATTTAGCTAAGTCCCAATGCACTCTACTCAGGTGCTCAAGATTGGTTCAGTAACCCGTGCATGCAAATGAATAATTCTACCCCACAAAATTCATTCCAGTCTAATGGAGATGTCAAAACTTCAAACAGATATCATCTCAACAAAAAGTAGGTCCCACACTCAAGCTCTATTTTAAGCCAAATCCATGAGGTAGCTCAGAATGGGTCTGGAAGCCTCAAAACCCAAAGCAAGGGTCCTTCTAGACCAGAACTGATGTTACAGAGCCTACGTAATAATCATAATTGCATTTTGAGGCTATTTACCTAACGTTTTGACCAAAGTTAACAATTCAAGTTTGAAAATCTCCAAAACATGCAAACTTACATAAAAAACAAATGAATGACCAAGTGACAGGACTGTCAGTCCCAACAAATCATAAATGACTTGGAGTCTCTATAGGGATGCTCTAAATTCAAAAAATAATGAAATACAGGAAAAATAACCTAGAGGGTCATAGCAATTTTCATAATCGTCGAGCCGACCTTAGTAGATAATGGTAAAATCTCTACTTTTCTTTTCCAAAGATTTTAGTTTTCTTAATCTGCTTACTCTTTTTCTCTGATTTTCAAGATTTTGGTTGTATTATTCATCTTACTCCCTTTTCTCCTTATTTTCATCTCTACTAATGTATATTTGTTGTGAATTTTGATTTTAATTCTTGGGTAATTTTCTAATTTTTTATTAGTCTATTATGAAATTTTTTACATGCATGTTCCTAATGTAGATTAGTTTAATGTTTAATTTTCTTTTCTAAATCAATTTTTTACTTGCATGTTTCTAATGGAGTTCTGATTTTGTTTCTATGTTCTCTGGTTTAAATGTTTTAATGTGTTTGAGTTCTCTATGTGTTTTGCAAGGCGTGAGTCTAACTACCAATAAATGGCAATGAAAATGTTTTGGCTTTAGTCAAACTTGTTTCAGTGGAAAAGGACAAAACCTTTTGAATTTTGTTTATCACATGTTTATGTTTGCTCTTGTAAAAATGGAAAAGAATACTTATGAGGTTAATTCATTTGTGTATAGCTTCTAACTTCTTCCAGAATTAACAGATTACTGGTGAAGAAATTACAACTGACTATCTAATTTGCAGGATGAAGTAAAAACACTCATTTCTTCAACTCTAAGGGAACACGAGAGAGATATTATATGACTGTACTATTGTATGCACAATAAGTGCCTTACTTGAGAGGATATTAGTAGAAAGTAAGAGTCCTAATAAAATTTGTTGGTTAATTGTTAGCTAAAGATAAAGAAACTATGTTTATTTAAATTCATAAGAAGCAACAATTTAAACTTGTTCAAAAAATTTATTGCAATGAAGTTCCTTGCTATGTAGACATTCATCTTTCATTTGATGACTAATATATCTATATGTTGAACAATTGCTCTAAATTTATTTTTCTTTCTTTATAGGATAGGTTTTTCCATATAAAGGGTGAGATAGATTGGATTTGTTGCCCTTGAGAAAAGAAAACACGTTGTCAGGAAAAGGCGATTAGATGCTATGTAGATTAAATATTGAGTATGATCGTTTAGACCAAACTACAAATCAATAGTACCACGAGTCGTGGTCTGACTCGTGGTATCCTGGGTCAATTTTTGGATTCTCTGAAGTTTTACACGGGTCTCAGTACATGTCATATTATCAAAGTATGAGTCATAGTTTGACTCGTAGTGCCTAGGACAGAAATTTTTAGACTAGAGCGTCTTTGATAAAATGATCATAAATTTTTATTACGAACTCAAGTTTATGAACGGCTGGCGACGTATGAAAGAAGACTCAAAGACCTTTAATTTAGAGGATAATGGGACACATATTTGCTCATATTCTAACAGATATGCTTGTTCAAAGTTAACCTTGCACGATCTTATACAAAAACTTAATTAGTAGAGAATCTTTAAAATCGACTTAGTGCTAGCAGTTCCTTTATGACATTATTTCACATCAATACACTTAACACACTTGAAAATTGATATTAGCACCTATGCACAATTAAAAATCTAGTATGGGTCTATATACATACGAAGAATTATTTTGTTCTTTATTTAAAAATATTTGTGGTGTTACGCTGAGTAACCATACTTAGAATATGATATAGTAGAGTAAATTCTTCAGTCTCCCAATGATAAAAACATATTTTTTCTGCCACTTATTCCAACTCCCGTTGAGGACACTCTTTTATGAAGTGAGCAGCACTTCCACATTGGTGACACATATGCTCTTGATTTGTTTTTTCAGAAAAGTTTTTGAAAACTTATCATTGTAAATATTTGACCTTTTTCTAATAATGCGTTTAAATCTCTTGGCCAGTAGAGTAATATTTTCACTACAATTTTAGTAGACTTGAGGACCAGTTTCTTCCCTTTTCTAAGACTAGTAGTTTCACACTTCTAAGTATTTTTTTAAAGTTAATAAGTCATGAGGTTCCCAATCAATTAATACATAGTGAGTGTATACATATATCTAGCTTCTTATATGACTTCCACTTTGCTTTTCCTTGACTCTTGAAAAAAAAGAGTAGTTTTTACAACCTCGGAAATGTGTATGATTTCTTCAACTGAATAAATCTCATTTGTGATTGATGAGAACCTCGTATACATATTTGAATGGATTCACCATTATTCATACTGAAGAGTTCATACTTTCTATTCAACATATCAATTTCAGATTTCTTCACCTGATTTGTTCCTTTATGGTTAGTCTGAGGAGCATCCCAGATTTATTTTATAGTAGTACATAAAGCAAGCTTGTTTTACTTGTCTGGGTCAATCCCACATATCCGAATTTTCTTGGCCTTAGCATTCCTTTCAACATCTGACTTTTCTCTTTCGGTTGTATTCCTGTTTGCCTTTAGGCACATGAGTTTTTTCATTCTTTCTCAACTTAATAGGATTATCAAGTCCATCAAGTACAACATTCCACAAATTATGATCTACTCTAATAAGAAAGTCTTGCATCATGTTCTTTTACCACACATGGTATTTTCAATTGAAGTAAAAGGGTTAGGTGGTGGGCTGTCTGTAACACATAGGACTTTGAGAAACGGTCAACCGCATAAGCCACGAACACAAAATAGACCATGGACCCTTCAAGGCACCGTAGACGGGTTGTGTAGTGGGCCACAACCCGTTAAAGGGTCCTTGAAGACCATCCAAGACTGCCCTAGGCAGAAGTCACCTGGATGGTGTACCAAACAGACCGTGGTAACTTGGACGGCCCGTCTAGGGGGTCGTACAAGTTATCCAGTCAGAAGGGGTTTCACCCCAGGTCACTGTTAAGGACCATGGATGCTTAAACGGTCCGTTAAGCTTCACACGGACCGTGAAGTCGTCCGTGAAGAAGACCTATCAGACTTAGAATTTTGGGTCAACTTCAAACGATCATATCTTTTGGTACAAAGTAAATTAGGTTTGCACATGCATATCAAATTAAAGATCTTTGAGTCCTCTTTTCAATGCCATAAAGTTTGCCTAATTCTGAGCCCAGAGTAAAAAGTTATGCCCATGTTAGTGAAGCCCTGTTGGGCAGGGCATCTTTACGACCCACTAGATGGGCCGTGATGATATAGACGGCCCGTGAAGCCCCTCGTGAGAGGCACTTCAGCAGTTTTAAGTCAAGGTCATTTTGTTCTTTTCCCAATTATTTTAACTCAATACTATTTTGTTTTACCCTCTACCCTAGGCCCTATATAATGATTTTAAACCCCAAAATCACCCAATTTAATTAACTCTCTTAAATTCCCAAAACTTGAACAAATTCATCCTCTCAAATATTTCTCTCTCTAAGGAAGAAGAAGAAGTCTAGGGTTTCAAGATCAAATCTCCAATCTACCATAGCTTTTGGGCTTTGAACTCCAAGGTATGATACTCTTCACCTATGGCGCTCTTTCCTCCATCAAGTTCCTAAATTCTCCAATTTTGTAAAGCTAGACTCCCCAATCAAATTAGGATTTTATTTAACTGTCATGAGTTCCTTTCAATATTGATCAATTTGATGGTTTTATGTCTTCTTATGCATGAATTGATGTAATTACATGTTTTTAAGTTTAATTCCCATGAACCCATGCATGATCCATGATTTTGATTATGAACCATGAAACATGAATTTATGAAGATATACATACCATTTTCTTTATGAAATTGATGAATGATGTTGAGGATGCTTTGACTTTTAAAACATTATGGAGCTTATGAATTAGTGAAAAATGCATGTTTTATGAAAGTAATGCTTATGAATCAAGTAAGCTTATAGATGAAGGTATCTATATGTTCTATGAAGCTTGGCCACATGACGTAAAGGACATCTAGATTTGCCCTCAAAGCTTTTCGGGGTATTTTCCCTAAATTAGGTCTTGATTAGTATGGTATCCGGATATTCCACCAATGATCATAGATCACGCTTTCAAAACTATCTCCATTAGTAGTAGGGAATTTCTAGTATAGGGTGAATGACTATGGGCCTTAAAAGCTATTATGAAAAGATCATACATGGTGAAAGGTTTTCTCATGCATGGTCTAAGGCGCTACTCTCTGATGATTCTAGATTGGATTGGTTGCTTAGTTGTTCCTTTCCATGGTGATGAGACAAGCGGTGATTACCCGTGTCACATTATGATAAGACAAGGTAAGATTAATAACTATCCCGTGGGAATTATGCTTAGAAAAGAGAGGATATTGAGATAGACGTTCTCCCCTAGCTTGAGACCGTGTTTCTAGTAGCAATATCCTTATCCCATACTTATGTGCCACCATAGGGTGATTGTCTTAGATAGACGATGATTGTGTTAGATAGACATTAGCTAGTGGATCCACGTAAGCTAGAAGTTATGGTTCTTACCTTGGAAAGTAAGGACATCCCTTTTCGGTGTGGGATAGACACCCGATTCCATGTTATAGCTCACATGGTCTATTTGTCGGTTAATGGCTACTTCCCACAATAATGAACTAAGGTTACTTCTAGAAGTATGTCACATGTGTTAGGAAGATCATTTTTACTTGCATTGACCATGATCATGATTATACTTCTAACCTCTTATCTTATGTTTTATCTTGGTCTTTGCATGTCATGAGAAGTCATTTCAGCATTATTTCATAACTCTTATGCATTGATATCATACTTGGTACATTCTTTTTACTAACGCATACTCTTGCCTACATTATTGTTAAAATATAGGGTCTGACGCTCCGATTTTGCATCTCTGTGGCTAATGATCACCTTAGTAGCTTTTGGAGAGTGGTGAGTCCACATGTTCCGAGGACCAAACTCTGTATTGCTTATTGTCTTTACTTTTTCATATTGTATGTGATGTATGGGTTACGTCCCAATCATTCTTGATGTAATAGATTGCTTTGAGACTATGTTAGACTTCTGCTTCATTTTGTCGAACTCTTTGATATAAAAAGTGTCTTTCAAACTCTTTCAATTTTATTATCTTGGATGATGTATGCTAAGTGGCTTGTGTAGGGCCTCTAGGGGTCTTATACGCCATGTCACGTCTAGGCTCTACTTTGGGTGGTGACAAACTTGGTATTCAAAGCACAAGGTTTAGAAAGGTCCTAGGATGTCTCATAAGCCACGCCGAGTAAAGTCTTGTTCATGAGTGTGAATCGTGCCACATTAATGAATAAGAGGCTATAAGATTTTTATGAAATTCTACTTCTTTCATCATTCTAATGTTGTGCGATAGAGTGTAACTCTATATGTCTCTCTGTTGCTATTCAGAATATGCCTCCACGAAGGAATCCCGAGAGAAGAAATGTTCATGAAAATGTGAGACAAGAGGTTCCCCAAGTGTCGATCGACCATTTGGCCGAGCAACTAAATAATTATGAGTTTCGAGCCACATTTCACGCATTGGCCCAAGCTATGAAGGCTCAAGAAAATAGAGAGGTTGTGGCTCCCGTGAACCCAAGAGTTGGTACGGTGACAAATAGTGTGAGGGACTTTACTAGGATGAATCCTCCGGAATTTCATGGAAGATCCTCAAGATTTTATTGATGAGGTGTATAAGGTGTTGATGATCATGGGAGTGACGCCGGTGGAAAAGGCGGAATTGGCCACTTACCAACTCAAGGGTGTTGCTCAAGTTTTGTGTAACCAATGGAAGAAAGAGAGGGTGGTAGATGTGGGTCCTCTTAATTGGAAGGAATTTAAGGTTGCTTTCTTGATAGGTTCTTTCCCCTTGATATGAGGAAGGCAAAAGTACTTGAGTTTATTAACCTTCGTCAAGGGAATATTACTGTGAAGGAGTATGATTTAAAATTCACGCAATTGTCCAAGTATGCTCCAACTAGGGTTGCCGATCCAAGAGAAAGGATGAGTACGTTTGTGTCAGGTGCTTCCGACTTCATGGTCAAAGAATGCCTAACCGCCATGCTTGTTAAGGAGATGGATGCATCCCTTCATGCAGAACAAATAGAAGAATACAAGCTTAAGGAGAAGACTAGGAACTCAAAGAGGGAAAAGGGGATGATGGTGATTCTTCACATTCAAGGTCCGGTGGAGGTAATCATTCTCAAGGAAATGGTTCTAGTGAGAAAATGGTGTCCGGGTGTAGGGAGTGTGGAAGAAGACATAGAGGTAAGTGTCTAGCCGGTTCAAATGCATGTTTTGGGTGTGGAGAGAGTTGTCACAAGATAAGAGATTGTCCATTTCTTACTGCTAAGGTAAGGGCTGATAGGAAATTTCAACCTAGTTGTTCCGGTTCGGGTACTCCCAAACAAAATAGGTTCAATGCACTTCAAACTCGACAAGATCATGAGGGTTCCCCGGATGCGGTAATTGGTAAGTTATGGTATTTTAGCTTGTGGGTATGCATTGTTTGATTTGGGTGTTTCGTTGGCTATAGTAAGACTCCATGTATGGTTATTGTGTTAGAAGTCGACCTCGAAATCCTTGTGGAAACTTCCTAAGTGTTTACTTGTATCAATGGTCCCGTGGTTGTTAAGACTTTGGTGTTATGCTTGGGTTGAGAGAGATGGACTAGAAAGTAATATTAAGCTTTGCTCAAAAGGGGGAGATAGTGTGCTTCATGGTTGAAATATGTGAGTAGAACTTTGTTGATTTTGGGAAGAGTTCCTTGTTATGGCTTGGTACGTGAAAGTTCGGAGGCGATGTGATGTCTTTGTATCCCTGTCTTTTTCCTTCTATCTGTGGGTCTAGGTTGAGGCCTAAGCCCCTCATGGTTAACTCTTTAGGATTCTTGTGTTTTAGTCAGTCCCATGTTTCCTCATGCATGCATGCTCATTAAAAAAAAAAAATTTGAAGATTTGATTTAGCTTGATTGATTACTTCATGATTATGTGCATTTGAGTATGATTTGTATGTATGTCTTATGAAATGATATTTTGAATATGGTTTAGCTTCGACCCAAGATTCATCCTTGGCTATTGCATTTTGATGAAGTTGCATTAATGTTGGGTTGTTAGTTTCTATCATACTATTTTCGTGTTAGTTTGGGTTTGTTTCGAGGATGAATGTTCTCAAGGGGGAGATATTATAAAATCTCGGACTTCGAGAAAGGGTCAAATGGCAAGTCACGAACCCAAAATGGACCATGGACCCTTCACGACACCCTAGACGGGTCTGCAGGGGTCCACATCCTGTTAAAGGGTCCGTGAAGACCATCCATGACTGCCTTAGGCAAAAGTCACCTAGACGGTGCCCCAGACGTCCCGTGGTGAATTGGACGGCCCGTCTAGTGGGTCGTACAAGTCACCCAGAAGGGTTTGAACCCCAAGTTGGTGTTGAGGACCACGGATGCCTAACGGTCCGTGAAGCTTCACACGGACCATGAAGTCATATTTGAAGAAGACCTATCCGACGTAAAATTTTGGATTAACTTCAAATGAACATAACTATCAGCACAAAATTAATTAGTTGGCCCATAGCCTATCAAATTAAAGATCTTTGAGTCTTCTTTCCAACGCCACCAAGTTTGCCTAATTCCGAGCCCAGAGTAAAAAGTTATGCATGTGTTAGTGAAGCCCTGTCGGGCAGGGCATCTTCACGACCCACTAGACGGGCCGTGTTGATCTAGACGGCCCGTGAAGACCCTCGCGAGAGGCACTTCGGCAGTTTTAAGTCAGGGTCGTTTGGGTCTTTTCTCAATTATTTTAATTCAATACTAAGTCGTTTTACCCTCTACCATATGCCCTATATTGATTTTAAACCCCAAAATCACCTAATTCAATTCACTCTCTTAAATTCCCCAAAGTTGAACAAATTCATCTTCTCAAATATTTCTCTCTCTAAGGAAGAAAAAGAAGTCTAGGGTTTCAAGATCAAGTCTCCAATCTACCATAGATTTTGGGCTTTGAACTCCAAGGTATGATAGTCTTCACCTAGGGAGCTCTTTCCTCCATAGAGTTCCTAAATTCTCCAATTTTGTAAAGCTAGATTCCACAATCAAATTAGGGTTTTATTCAGTTGTCATGGGTTCCTTTCAATGTTGATCAATTTGATGGTTTTATGTCTTCTTATGTATGAATTGAAGTAATTATATGTTTTTAAGTTGAATTTCCATGAACCCATGCTTGATCCATAATTTTGATTATGAACCATGAAACATGAAATTATGAAGATATGCATGCCCTTTTCGTTATGAAATTGAGGTAAATGATTTTGAGGATGCTTTGACTTTGAAAACATGATGGAGCTTATGAATTAGTGAAAAATTCATGTTTTATGAAAGTAATGCTTATGACTCAAGTAAAGTGATAGATTAAGGTATCTATATGTTCTATGAAGCTTGGCCACATGACATAAATGACATCTAGATTTGCTCTCAATGCTTTTCGGGCTATTTTACCTAAATTAGGTCTTGATTAGTATAGAATCCGGATATGCCATCAATGATAGTAGATCATGGTTTCAAAACTATCTCCATTAGTAGTAGGGTGTTTCTAGCATGGAGTGAATGACTATGGGCCTTAAAAGCTATTATGAAAAGATCATGGATGGTGAAAGCTTTTCTCACGCATGGTCTAAGGAGCTACTCTATCATGATTTTAGCTTGGATTGGTTGCTTAGTTGTGCCTTTCTATGAATGATGAGACAATCGGCGATTACCTGTTTCCCATAATGATAAGACAAGTTAATATTAATAACTATTCCATGGGAATTATGCTTAGCACCGAGAGGATATTGCGATAGAAGCTCTCCCGTAGCTTGAGGTCGGATTTCTAGTAGAAATCTCCTTATCCCATACCTATGTTCCACCATAGGTGTAACACCTCGGGTCCAAGGAGATGAGACCTACGGTCGTGGTCCATGGTCTGTCGATTAACCCACTGTCTGTAGGAGGGGTCCCGTCATTGGGGTCCATGATTTAAGGATCTCTAATCCCACCCACGGCCAACCATTACGGTCCTTGGTTGGACCTACGGACCGTAGGTCTGGCCGTTCGTGAGGGTCGACAATTAGTTGAAAAGAAAGGGTTTTTGGGTCAACTTCAAATGGTCATATCTTTTAGCACAACATGAATTAGGTGGCCCATAACCTATTAAATTAAAGATAATTGAGTCATCTTTCCAACGCCACAGAGTTTTCTAAAATCCAAACTCGGAGTAAAAAGTTACGCTCATTTTGGAAGAGCCCTATTGGGCAGGGCCACAAACCACGACCCAGTTGACGGGAAGTGGTTCAAATGATGGCCCGTCAGTCACACCATAACGGGCCTTCGTCAGCTTTTAAGTCAGGGTCATTTTGGTCTTTTTCCCTATGCATTAGGCACTTAAACAACGTCGTTTGATGCCTAAACTACATCATTTGATGCCTAAACTACATCGTTTTACTCAGTCTAAGCTTTATAATCTAATCAGAACCTACCCAAAACCCTCATTCTCCTAAAATCACCCAACTTAGAGTGAAAAGAAGAGAAAGAGGGGCCCAACTCTCTCAAGAACAAGCAGAAGCGTTCTTCAAGTTCAGCCCCAAAATCCAAAGGATCTCTCCGTAGATTTCATCACCAGGTATATGGGTTTTCACTAGTGGGTTCCTTTCATCCACTAGGTCCCTAGAATTTAGTCAGTTCCTTGATTCTTCATAGCTTATTTAGACCTAGGGTTTATAAAACCTTGGTGTTTCTTGGTGATTTTTGTTGTTGTAGTATCTTTAGTCGAAATAGTATGTTTTCTTGGAAACTTTGCATAATTCCTTGTATAAAACTCAGAACCCTAGTTCGTGTAAATTCTCTTAGTTCATGAATTATACTTGCTAGGTCAGTTTGACAGAAAGTCATGCTCCAGATTTCGAATATCACATTCTCAGTATATAAATGTTGCATTCTTAGTTAGCATGTCAGTATGTTGAGCTACTCAGTATTTAGTGCATTTTAGCATGATGAATATTCAGTTGGGAGTAGACTTAGCACCAAGTTGAACTAGGGTTCAGCGTACCCTCATAGTCCCAGAACTACGTGCCTCTGTAGGATTATAAGTCCCCTCAGTTGGGCATCAATTTTAATGATCACGCCACAGTCATGCCTTTATACCCCTGGCAAGGTATAGTGGGTCCTCTCGATGGGGCGTATGCATCGGACTCCATGTTTAGCTCACGTGGTTTATGCCGGTTAATAGTAGCTCCCATAGTCAGACTCTTAGTGCATTGACCAGGTTTTCAGCATTTACTTCAGTTTTCAGTCAGCATGTTATCTTCATGATTAGTACTTGGTCATTGCATCTAGTTATCTTTCAGTTATACTTCAGTACATATCTATATCCTTGTTCAGATTATATCATTGCTCAGTTAGGCGTTGTTTAGCTTATAAGTATTTTATTTAGCTTAGCATATCTATATCCTTCATTCTTAGTACATTCCAAGTACTGACGCATACTTTGCGCTACATAGTTTCATGATGTAGGTTTAGGCACTCACCTTCCAGATCACGCTTAGATCAATTCTTGATTCGACTTCAGCAGCTTTAGTGGTGAGTCCTCATACTTCGAGGACAATAGACATGCTTTCTATTTCAGTTTTGTTAGAGTTAGCTGAGGGCATGTCCCTGCAACTCAACTCAGTTTGAGGTTTTTCAGACATAGTAGTAGATTCAGTTTGAGTTGTTAAGTGGTTGTTTCAGTTATCACTAAACTCCTATTATTTTATATATTCAGACTAGTTGGGTTTTCCCCCTTTTTAGATATCCACTGTTTTAGCTTCTGCATAGTACTTGTTTTACTTAGTTATTTTCAGCATGCTTGATATATGCTAGACCCAGGGTTAGCTTGGGGTCACTCATGATCCTAGGTCCTGTGTTACGTCTAAGGGGTAGCCTCGAAGCATGACAAACTTTGTATCAGAGCATTAGGTTTAAGAGTCCTAGGGTGTTTGAAAGCCGCACTAAGTAGAGTCCCTTTCATGGGTGTGATGGGCGCTACATCTATGAGGGGGAAGCTACGAAGTGTTTTAAGAAAAACTTCACTTCCTTTGCTATTCTTATCGTGCATGAGGTGTGATTCACTTCTCCTTTCTAATCTGTCATTATGCGTTTCAGATTATGCCTCCTCATAAAGCTAACGCACAGGATGTGGCTTATAGCTGGTTCATGCAGCGGAAAAACAATAGGGGTGTGGATGCAGCTCTGTGACTTGGGATTGTTTTACCGGAGCTTTTCAAGAAGTGTTCTTCTCGAGAGAGTTGAGAGGCTAAGGCACAGGAATTCATGAACTTGAAGCAGGGTTCAATGTCGGTCCAAAAGTACGGGCTGAAGTTCACCCAGCTCTCCAAGTGTGCTCCACATATGGTTTCCGATTCGAGAGCACAACTGAGCAAGTTCTTGTTTAGAGTATCCTATCTGGTCAAGACCGAGTGCAGGAATGCTATGCTACTAGGAGATATGGATATCTCCTGATTAATGACTCATGCTCAACAGGTCGAGGGAGATAAGCTCGGAGAAATGGCTAAGGATAAAAAAAAGGCTAGGATAGGAAATTATTAATACTCTCAGCAAAGTTCGGGTGGTGGGAATCGCTCACAGTTTTAGTAGAGGTCTATATAGCCCCAGCACATTCATCAGCTAGCGCTCCGTCTTCCAGGTTTCGACAAGATCAGAAAGGGAGAGCATCAAGCTCTAACTTGTCCAACTTGTCTAAAGTGTGGTAAGAATCATCCGGGTGAGTGTCTTGCAAACAGAGAGGGGTGCTTTTGGTATTGTCAGTATGGTCATAGGTTGAAGGATTGCCCTTCTACCAGGCAAGGACAAGGAGGTAACACTAACAGGGATCAGTCTACAACTTTAGCAGCTCCAACATGTCACCCCACACAGGAGGGTGGTACAGTTAGTGGTCAGCGCCAGAATAGGTTGTATACTCTTCAGGCTCACCAGGACCAAGAAGATTCTCCTGATGTGGTCACTAGAACGTTACAAGTCTTCCATTAAGATGTTTATGCATTGTTAGATCCTGGGGCTAAACTTTCTTTTGTAACTCTATGTATAGCAGTAAACTTCGATGTCAGTCCAGAAACTCTCTCAGAACCCTTCTCAGTCTCTATACAAGTTGGTGACCCAGTTATAGCTAGACAGGTATACATAAATTGCCCTGTCACGGTTTCCCAGAAAGTCACCTCAGCAGACTTTATAGAGTTAGAAATGGAAGATTTCGATATCAGTCTAGGCATTGATTAGTTACATTCCTGTTATGCCTCAGTCGATTGTAGAACTATGATCGTTCGGTTTCAGTTTCCAAACGAGTCAGTCTTAGAATGGAAGGGTAGTAGCTCAGTGACTATGGGTCAATTTATCTCTTACCTTAAGGCTAGGAAAATGATTTCCAAAGGGTATATCTACATCTTGTTCGGGTTAAGGATTCAAAATTCGAAACCCCTACTCTTGAGTCAGTCCCAGTAGTAAATGAGTTTCCAGAAGTGTTCCCAGAAGATCTTCCCGGAGTTTCTCCCGAAAGGGAAATCGACTTTGGAATAGATCTCCTTCCAGATACCCAGCCTATTTAGATTCCTCCTTATAGAATGGCTCAAGCTGAGCTTAAGGAATTGAAAGAACAGTTGAAAGAACTTCTAGATAAGGGCTTCAACAGACCTAGTATCTCTCCATGGGGTGATCCAGTGTTGTTCGTGAAAAAGAAAGATGGTTCTCTCAGAATGTGCATTGACTATCGTCAGTTGAACAAAGTCACAATCAAGAATAAATATCTCATCCCCAGGATTGTTGACTTGTTCGACCAACTTCAAGGTGCTAGTTGCATTTCTAAGATAGACCTCAGATCTGGCTATCATCAGCTTAGAGTCAGAGATAGTGACATCCAGAAGGTTGTCGGTATGGTCACTATGAATTTGTCGTTATGTCTTTTGGACTAACGAATGCTCCTGCAACATTCATGGACTTAATGAACAGGGACTTCAAAAAATATTTGGACTTGTTCATCATCGTCTTTATTGATGATATCCTCATTTATTCTCAAAGTGAGGAAGAGCATGTGACTCATCTGAGAGTTGTTTTGCAAACCCTTAAAGATCGCCAGCTATTCACTAAGTTCAGTAAATGTGAATTATAGTAACAGTCAATCGCTTTCCTTAGTCATGTGGTATCCAGCGAAGGGATCCGAGTGGATTCTCAGAAAATTGAGGCAGTACAGCACTGGCCCAGACCCACCTCTCCAACGGATATCAGAAGTTTCTTGGGTTCGGCCGATTACAATAGAAGGTTTGTTGAAGGATTTTCAGTCATAGCTTCCCCATTGACCAAGTCAACTTAAAAGAAGGTCAAGTTTCAGTGGTTAGATGAGTGTGAGAAAAGCTTCTCAGAAATGAAGACTAGGTTGACTACAACTCCTGTCTTGACTCTACCAGATGGTTCGGACGATTATGTGATTTATTGTGATGCATCCAGGGTCGGCCTAGGTTGTGTGTTGATGCAGCGAGGTAAGGTCATAGCTTATGCTTGTAGACAGCTTAAGGTCCACGAGAAGAATTACCCTACTCATGACCTCGAGCTTGCAGTCGTAGTAATTGCCCTAAAGATTTTGAGACACTACTTGTATGGTGTTCATGTTGATGTGTTCATAGATCATAAGAGCCTCATGTACGTGTTCACCCAGAAATAATTGAATCTTCGTCAGAGGAGATGGCTTGAATTCCTCAAAGACTATGACATGAATATGCTCTATTATACGGGTAAGGCCAATGTAGTGGCTGACGCCCTCAGCAGACTATCCATGGGTAGTGTAGCACATGTGGAGGAGGAGAAGAAATAATTAGTCAAAGATGTTCACCAGCTTGCTCGCTTAGGAGTTTGCCTTACAGACACATCAGATGGTGATGTGGTAGTTCAAAATGGGTCAGAATCTTCATTAGTAGAGGAGGTTAAGGAAAAACAGGATAGTGATCCTATATTACTTCAGTTGAAAGGTGCAGTTCATCAGCAAAAAGTTGAGGTTTTCTCCCAAGGGGGAGATGGTGTACTTTGTTACCAAGGTCGCTT
>JAJONR010003181.1:0-43469 GCA_029582245.1 Solanum etuberosum | reverse complement strand
AACGTCTATAAAATATTAAAATTAAATAAGTAGACATACATTAAAAATAACTATTTAATATATGTACAACTAATCACTTAATATCTTAGGTAGATTATTACCTAGTATATACAAATAACCACTTAACGTCTATAAAATATTAAAATTAAATAAGTAGACATACATTAAAAATAACTATTTAATATATGTACAACTAATCACTTAATATCTTAGGTAGATTATTACCTAGTATATACAAATAACCACTTAACGTCTATAAAATATTAAAATTAAATAAGTAGACATACATTAAAAATAACTATTTAATATATGTACAACTAATCACTTAATATCTTAGGTAGATTATTACCTAGTATATACAAATAACCACTTAACGTCTATAAAATATTAAAATTAAATAAGTAGACATACATTAAAAATAACTATTTAATATATGTACAACTAATCACTTAATATCTTAGGTAGATTATTACCTAGTATATACAAATAACCACTTAACGTCTATAAAATATTAAAATTAAATAAGTAGACATACATTAAAAATAACTATTTAATATATGTACAACTAATCACTTAATATCTTAGGTAGATTATAAGATATACTATTTAAGTTGAATATAAGATATATCATTATTAATTATTTCAAAAAATAAAACCAACAATGAAATCCAAAATAGAGTTTACATTTTAAGCAAAAATAATCAAATCTGTCTCTACACTAAAAATTTAGTAATTTTATCCATTTGTATACTATGATTATAAAAGAGAACCTAGGCCCGCCTACGTGGCGTCACCACAAATCATGATTTCTTTTTAATTTATTTATTTTCAAAATTAATTTTCCCATTTCATGAAAAGTTGTGACTTTTATGAAAAGTTGTGACTTTTATGAAAAGTTGTGATTTTTATGAAAGGTTCTGACATTCCGAAGGGTTGTAACTTTTTCAAAGAGTTGTGACATTTCCGATAAGGCACAATACACATGTGTTCATACTATCCTTTGTTTTCTATAAATCGTATTTCTTTTCATTTTAAAACAACGAAAATTTTGAACTTCTTCTTCTTCTTCTGCACAATTAAATATTCGTGTACTTTGCTCATGTTGAGTGGCTCACTACACCATTGTTTTTGTATCAATACACTGGTGAATAGAATCGTTCTATCCTGAGAGGATCTAATCTTTTAAACCTCGGGTATTGGAGGGGAATAATTTCCTTAAGGGGACACTGTGCATTCAGTGGGCTCGATTGTTTCCTTTCTGTTTCATTCTATTGTTACAAATCTTGATATGTTTTTTTACAATCATTAATTTAGGCTTATGTTATTAATTATTATTTTTGACTACATGTTTTAAACTTTGTTGTTTATGTTTCTGCAAAGTTAGTGTTATAAGTATTTGTTAGTACAGATTAAATAACACATGTTAATTGAGTATTCACACAAGTTTTATCTACTGAAATTGTTGAAGGTACAGTAAAAAAAATCCTTAAAGATCTATACTACCATCTCTTGAAGACAAAATTCAAATATGTTATGTCGCTGTAAGGACATAAAGACCTTAAAAACTTTATCGCACCTTGATATGCAAAGTGAACCAGGAAAAGAAGAAAAGAATTAATAAGCTTTTGACATGGGTTCAAGGATGTGCCGACCTATAGAGGAATATGACATCTGATTGTCTTGGTGACAGCCCAGTGTCATGCATAGTTTAACTAATCAATCTAGCTCGTATATTATAGGATTAACATAACTTTTCAATGATGCCAAAAGGGGGAAGATAAGAGTTGTGCAGTGTTTATAACCCATTGACTAGCCCGTTTCATGTTAGTATTTCATGCTTCAGTGTCTACATGTAAAATTGTTTGAATGCACAAAGAAAAGAAGTTTGTCATCATCAAAAATGAGGGATTTGTTGGGATTTATGTAGTTTTGATGATTGACAAAGAAAGATGAAACACGTCAGTCAATATGGTCCAAAGGTGCACTGTCACAAGCAGTTGAATTCGGAAAAACTTTTAAAATGAATAAAGACAAGAGTGCAGAAATAAAGGTATGGATAATGCTAATTTCGTGAGAAAATCCAATGAAATAAACATCTGATGAATTGAAGAGAAAGAAACAATGAGTTCAATTTGAAGAAGGAATCTAAAGAGGTAAGGAGTTTCAATTGAATAAGGAGTCTCACTTAAAGTAAAACTCTTCAAGTTACTGCTGAATTGAAGTGTTGGAGTTCGACTACAATACAAAAGAATCAATGAATGTAATTTGAAGAAGGGGTCTAAAGAAGCAAATAGTTTGAATTGAAGAAGGAGTCTTGAAGTAGAACTCTAAGTCAAGAGAGTTCAAGTCAATGAGGAGTTTGAAGTGAACAATAACTCTATGAAGAATTGTGCTTAAATAGAGGTAAAGTCGTCCAGAATACTTGTGCGCCTACAGAGAAAAAAAGAGCAATTGAAAAATTGACTTCGCAAGTGCTACCAGCGAACTGAAGGAACAGATAGAAGGAACACATCGAAGAACCAGGTTCTTTTACAGAGTTTATGTGTTAGGAGTTTTTCTTTGTGATTAAGTCTTGATGTAATCTTAGTTCAGTGAGTTATAAACTGAATTGGGTGTGTTGTCTTTAGGTTGTGATAACTCGAAGAGTTGGGAACACATACCTTGGGAGGTTTATTTTGAAGTTTGGGAATTATAGTTTGTAATTCCTTAGGTTACATAGGCTTGTAGTTTGTTTTCTGTGGAGGCTCAGTGATTTAGTGAAGTTGAAGTTAAATCCTGTAGGGGTATAAGTTGAAGTTTTTTACACCTTTTGAGTCGAGTGTTTTCCACGTAAAAATATTGTGTTTTTACTTACTTTCCTTACTGCTTTGCTGGAACACGTTAGGAAACATGTTTCACACTAAGGTGAAAAGTTAAAATCAGTAAATTACTAGGTTGTGCATACTAACAATATCAAAATCTGATTTATATGGGCAAAAAGTGCACCAAACTTTGTACTACGCTGCAACTGTGTGTGCTGCTTTCACTTATCAGTTTGCGTCTTTTGTTTAGAGATGAAACAATAAAGTGTTTCGATTGAATTTGATTGGGTAAGTCCAGTTTAACTATGCATTAATAGTGTAATTTTTGTTTTGGATGTGTGAAATGACTATTATTACCTATGAAGGCATTCTCCGGTGCACGTTATGCACTTATTCATGTACTTTTACATTAACGTAGTTGTTGCTTTATGCTTCCTTCCTACAACTTTACTCATGTGTTGCAAAGCACCCATCTCATAAAAATGTAAGATGTTGGGCCTTAACTCAGTACGGGTCATGCCTCTCTAGTATGTATATATGTTACACAGGTAAGGTGTTAGTCAATAAACGAGCTTTACTCAAGCCTTAAAGCATCAAAACCAATGGATGATATCTATGTGGAAAGGCCGTTGGGGGTGTCAACGACCTGTTCTGGAAGTTTGTACAGACTCATCTGCGCACCTGTCATTTAATTTCTTCCCCTTTTTTTTTATTATCCACGTCACCGGGGTACGATCTCTTCCTAATCTTCTTTGAGTGTACCCTCGTTCTTGCCTGAGGGTGTTCCTTCTGGGACTGGTCGACATCAATCACTTATTAATTATAGGAGGCGTCTTCTCTTCACGTTGCCATGTGTCTGCGCTAAATTTATTCAATATTGATTTCAAATCACATGTTCAAACGTTAATTTAAAATCATGATTTTCTATCTCATGTCTAATCGCAAAATAAATATCATCCGAATCAACTGTAGATAGGGATGAAAATGGGCTGGTGCGGGGCAGGGGAGGGTCGAGCTCCCGTAAAAAAATTAATCTGCCCCGCATAACAATTTTTTTCATTTTCAACCCATCCCACCCCGCACCTCATAGACCCGCTCCACATATTCTTTTAATATATTTTTTCTAGTTAAGTTTGATACTAAAATAAAATTTATAAAAATAAATTCATTTTTCATTAAGTTGTATTAATTTAATAGATAATGACTTAAAATTTTAATTTTTAGAGGTCAATTGAGGAACATGTAAGAAATTATATTATTTTTTATTGAACCATTTTTATTTAGTATCTTGAATATTTTAGTAGCTTTAAAAAAATTATCTTAATAAATATGCTATATCACTCTTATAACAAGTAAACAGTTAAAATTAAGTTTGAACTCGCATAAAATCACATATACCACAACCCGTCCCACCCCGCATTAATCTTAAGAAAATCTACTTCAATCCGCTTGCATCCTTTCCGGCCCGCACAACCTTAAATACTTCACCCACATAGCTTTAAACCCACCCCGCCCCGCCCCGCCCTATTATCATCCCTTACGGTAGAAAAAAATCCACGGCCTGGAATTTGATGGATATTATACCATCAAGGTGATATAGATTGATCGATGGATATTTCACAAGTAATACATCAGAACCACTTAGTATATGTTAATGACGCAGCCCCCACCACCAAAGAAAAGTTGATAAACGTAACGTACCATTGAGTTGATTGGAGTATACATATACTTTTTTCCGGATCAATTTATATGAAACTATTTAACTTGACATAAAATTTATTTAAAAAATAAGAATTTTTGAAATTTATGATTCAAAACAAACTTTAAGTATTTATGTCGTTATAAACTATTTTATTCAGATAAAAGAGAAATTTTAAGTTCAGTTACTTCTAATTATAAAACAAAGTACTATTTTTGTCCTGTTTTGACTTGCTAAATGTAAAAAAGTTTTTTGAATGATTTTAAATTAAAGATATGTTAAATGTATCAAAATGACTTTTAATCTGATGATATTAAATATGTCATAGAAAATGTTATAATTAAAAAAATGCTAAAATAAAAAAAATACACTTTTTTATATGGATTAAAAAGAAAATTAGAACAATAACTTAAAACTAAGGAAGTAATTTTTTTTATGAGATATATTTATAAAAAAAAGTGTTACATATATTAAATCGGACAAGAAAGAGTAAGGGGTCGTTTGGTTGGAAACAAGTTATCTCAAAATTAGTTATTCTGGGATTAGCAATCCTGGATAACTTATCCTATCACTATGGTATAAATGGTAGAATAAGTTATGGTGGATAAGTTATCTCAAACATTGTAATCAAACAAGACACAAAATTTTTATCTCATCACTATTTTCTTATCCATCACTATTTATTTATATTCCGCACGCCAAACCACCCCTAATATATTATAGATTCGACAGTGAAAAAAGTTTTCTTGTTTATGAATTGACAGAAAGCAAAAAAAAACTTGTGAGTGTGACCAAGATATTAGTAACAGTCTGTTGTCACCCACCTTTGTGTGGAGTTGACAAGATATTAGTAAGATGTTTTTCTTATCAAGGAAAAAATGATTCAGATCAACACTTTGAAATCATGGCCTATACGTATGAATTTTTTATTAGTTTTTTCGTCAGTAATGATAAAGGGAGAAATATAAAAGGTTACTATTAATTATATTAAAGAAAAGAACAAAAAGATATGGTAGATATATACCCTCAAATATCTCAATATTAATAGAGTTTGCCTCAAAGTTTCATGACTTATATAATTAGGTGTGGTTACATATTTATATTGACATTTAATATTAAGATTTTAATTATTGAGCTGTTATAAGTACGTACTTAGAAAGAATATGAACGTAAAAAAGACAAATTAAATATTAATAGTCTTTTCTCGTGAAGTTATGATGTGATTGATGAATACTATTTAAATATAATAATTTTAATTTTAGAAATTCGTACTTGAAATTGACTATATGCATGATATATATGTGTGTGTGTGTCATAGAGATATAATTCTAAAGGGGTAACTTACCGAAATTTGACTAGTTTATGAGTTAATTATTTAAATATTGACTTTGATTAAAAGAAAAATTACTTAGATACACACTAGTTGCAATATTATGGATCTTACAAGACTTTGGCGCATCTAGATACATCCAAATACATATATCTGCAGATACATATATCTCGAGATACAAAGATGTCGAGATTAGGTGTAATTTGTTCTAGATACAGTGTATCCAAGTGGATTTGCATGTATCTGGGATACATAGACAGATCTCGCTTGCCTCCCTCCCATCTCACTTGCCATTCCCTATCTTGCCCACGTATCTGGTATCCTAGATACATGTAAATCACACTAGATAAATGTATCTAGTGTGTATCTAGTGATTCATCTGCATCTGGGATACATAGATAAATCTCACTCGCGTCCTTTTTGTTCTCGCGCGCTTCCCTTCCTCTCTCTATTTTAGTGTATTTGATGGCAAACAAATATGTATCTAGAAAAGGATAAAAGGACTTGAAATTTAATATGAAATTATTAATTAGTGAGATAAAATGTAACTATTTCAAATTATAGAAAATATTAGTAAATATGGTAAAAATATTTTATATAATTAGCTAGTTTTTCTATTTTACAAAGAGCATATGGTACCACTCTTACAATAAATGTCATTGTTGTTATTATAAAATGTTAGAAGGAAATAAAATATAACATGAAATTAATTTCAGAGAAAATCAAATCTTCATTAGTGAAATATAGTTATAACGAATAACAAAAATAATGAAGTTTGATGATATATTATAGTCTTGTAGAAGTAATTGTTGGGTGTGGAATAAAGGGATTGTGCTTCCAAAGGTAGCCTGATTTTGGGAGTCAATCTGATGTGATTGTGCTCAAATAATGAAGTTTTAGGTACTCATATTCGAAGGAATCAAAACAGGAGATGGAATCCTCAAAAACTCAACTCTAAACTTACAAGTTACACTTATTATAAAACATTACCTACATTTCATTTTCATAATTAATGGCGTTAAAAATGAGCTCAACTATAGGTAATTTATCTAATTTGTCCAAAATTTTAAGGATTGGGTTCAAGATAATTTGAATTGGATTCAATCTCAACTCATTCAAGCCTAAACCATTTTGAGAGAATTCTAAATTGAGCCCAATTTAATCTCTAATTTCAATCCGTTTTAAGATACTTTATTTGCATTGATGTAATGTATGTTTCTATGTTGAAGATATGAATTACTATCTATTTTATATCTTTTTTAAAAAAAATATTCTTGAGTTGAAATTCAAATTGTAGTGATAAAAGTTAAATAATAATATGTTAAAATTATTGAGATTAAACGGGTCAAATTAGGTGGGTCATGACCCAGCCTGACTTTTAGGCAATTTGAGCCAACCTATTTGAGCCCAAAGTAAACTTGGGCGGTCAAGACCCAACCCATTTTTTTTCCAACCCATTCTAATATCTTCGATTTCAATCCAACCCGCTCATTTGACACCCCCATTTACAATAAAGCAACAAATACTTCCTTCTACCAATAGTTTTCCTTTATTGATTTTGCACACTTCTTAAGAAACTATAAATAAGAGAGTAATTTTACTATATCACTCTTTGATTATAATAAATATAATGTCTTGAAAATTTTTATAGAGAAATGACTATAATTAATAATAAAGATAAATTAGAATTTAAGTATAAAATTATTCATTAATTTTATAAAATGAACTAGTATTGTTAGATATTCCAAGAATAATACAGTTGACAACTATTATTAAACGTAGTATTTGGCAAGATAAATCTTTGATGCAAAGTTGCAAACCAACTAGTGGAGTGGACCAGATGGACCCTACGTTTATTTCAATGATTGAATCCAATTTTGTTTTATCATGAACCCCAAAAGGCCAAAATAATAAATGTGTTCGACTAGTCCTATAAATCATGAACTGGCCAGACCTCAATAAAGCAAATAGCTGGAAGTCATATACAATTTGCTGTTGCTGAAACACACACTAGGATCGATAGCGCCAACCAAAGTTGGAAAATTAGGTATCGTCTTTATAGAAAAAGACACGAGGGTCCACATAATTTGCAAATAAGCCAACTAATTAATAAGTGTGATTATATATTATTTCAGATAAAAATTTAAAAAATTACTTCTAAACATACTAAGGAATTAATCTTTTTAAGATGGAACAAAAAT
The DNA here is from genome assembly GCA_029582245.1 of Solanum etuberosum. Lineage (NCBI taxonomy): Eukaryota > Viridiplantae > Streptophyta > Magnoliopsida > Solanales > Solanaceae > Solanum > Solanum etuberosum. The sequence continues at coordinate 35,438 of JAJONR010003181.1, read as the reverse complement.
GAATGAGTTGAAACAAAGAATTACTATTGATTAAATTATTTATCTAAAATAAGATCAAGTAAAATTTGGGGTTTTGTTTGCACTTATCCATTTACGAAGCATAACGTATGGCTGATAAGTGATTAACATCGAAAAGATAATACCGTAGATAAGTGAAAAACTACTTCTGCTTCCATTTAAAAATAGTTTTGAGAATTTGCCAAACATTATTTTTTTTTAAGTGTTTTTATTGGAAAAAAAGAAGCACTTTCGGCCTTCCAACAACAATGTCAAACAGACTCTTAATCAAATTTCTCAGGTTGAAGCCTTCGATATGATTTTTTTTTTTTTTAATAGAGAGCGCTATCCTCAAATGTATTTCTATCCGACACGAATCTAAATTAATCAAACTTTTATATAAATATCAAACACGATTGAAAGAAAAAGAAAGAATCCATATCTCAATGTGTTAAGCGTGTTGCTCCTATTCATTTGGCACCCATTGAAAGTGACATATATCTAACACCTCCCAATTGAAATGATCAGTGGAGCCGTTAGAATTTTAACTAAAAAAAAATTAAAATATAGATAAAAGAATTAAGGAAATTTAAAATCTATTATATCCTGGTGACCTAGATGAAAATCATTGTCTTTATTCAATAATTATCATGTCAAATCATCAAGAATGTAAAAGTAGATGTAAAAGAGTACATGAAACCATGAGTATAATAATGGTTTTCTGCCTTGCAGTTATCGATCTTCTATGCCAAATCAAGGCATGAACCACTCTCTCTTTAGCAAAAAATAAATAATTAGGTGTGATTATTTTGGGACTATAACCCTATATTTATAATAGTATAAGTTTGTATTTCCACTTTAGCCCATCATTAAGTTAGAAAATACAATTAAGTAGGTACACATAAGATCACATATTTTATGAGGCGTCTTTTAGACCCATTAACTTTAAAACTTAGAAGATCACACTATTAATTTAGATCAACCTTTTAACAATAACAACCAACATACATTATTCTTAATACACCATGTGCAACTTCATAGAAGTTCAATCAATTTCTCACTTGGGCTACACATATATATGTATAAACAACTTTATAATTGTGTATCACATTATCATATTTGAAGTACCTCAAAAAACAATCTCTCAAACTTCCGTAGGATTTCTCTCAAACCTCACTAAGCCTTAAAAAAAATCAGATTACAATTCTTGCAATTTCAGAAACTAACTCAAATTTCTAAAGTTCAACAATCAATCAAATCGTCGACCTCATTTGAAGTTTGCACATATTTCAATATTATTTCGTAAACACAGATCTAGAAAAATAATAAGTTACAACTCAATTGAACTTCTGAATACATGGTAGCCTAGACTAGAAAACTGTAAAATATACGACAATGAAATACGTTCTTCAGTTGTATTGGTGGCACTTCGATTGTTTGTTAGAATTTTCTCAAATATTGCTCTTGCTAATTATCTTATTGTGTTTTGCTTTTTCTTCTCAGTATAAGTGCGCGAGTCTCATTGTGGAATGCCGCGTAGTAGGATAGAAGTTTAATAGGCAGTGGAATGTTGTCTTGCTTTCGAGAGTCAGGCTTATTGGTGTCTATCGTTATACCAGTCGTATTCTTGTAGTTCTAGTTTATGATATCTATCATTATTTGTTCATTGTTTTTTCATAGATGCACTATTTTGTTGTTGTTCATATTCTTTTCCTGTAGGCTTTGCACTACTTCTCTTATTAGTTGTTATATTTTATTCTTCTTTATATCTGAAACTAGTGAATTTGTCTGCGCATAAAAGACGATATACGACAAAAAAAAAATCATATAAAATAAAGAGAAATCATAGAGAGAACGCACGAAAAAATAAATAGTGCAAAGGACATTCTTATGACCTTAAATCTTAATCATTAAAAAATAAATGAAAAATATGAAATTAATGCAAAATCTTTCGAGCTTTTGTCGACATCCACTCCCACAAGTTGTTCACCATACAAATAGTTTTTCTCTTATTCTTCGAATCAACCAAAAAACATGAATATAATAAGCACCAAAAACATAACTTAAAAGGCAATAATGTGATCATTTTTATTATGTCTTAATTTATAGTATTATAATATGAAATATCAAATATTGTCATGAATATGATTATTAATTATTTTAGAAATTATGAGGCTAAAAAGTTGTAGGAGTGATAACAATAAAGACCATTAAATTTTACATTAAAGAATATGAATGAATGGTTAATTGACATATTTGTTATATAATATACAAAAGAAAGAGAAATCATAGAGAGAACATGAAAAAAAAATGTAATATTATTATTATTATGATCTTATTCATTAAAAAATAAAAGAAAAATCCACTCCCAGAAGCCGATCACCCTTCAACCGTGTTTATATTATATTTCAGGTTAATTTAAAACATGAATATAATAAGCATCAAAAACATAATAACTTAAAATGTTAATGTGATCATTTCTACAAAGCCTTACAATATTTTCATTTCTAACCCTACAATACAAAATATCAAACAATATTTCGAATATGAGAGGCCTATCTATAGATTCAACACTGCATAAATTAGATAGACATAATTATATTATTTCTTTAATTATCATTTTAAGTATACTATAACTAAATAAAACTCATAACCATAGATGAATAAATTATATCAAGAAAAAAAAACAGAAGATGGTCTTAATTTTCGCAATTTTCATAATTTGCTATCGAAAGTTCGTAGAATACGAAAAAATAATAGATAATTTAATTCAATTAATTGACAAATGAGTGGCTATTCTACTAAAATAAAATAATTAAAGATGAATAAAATAATCTATTTACACGACCTTATGTTTACCATACATATACACTATTCTATTAAAACAAAATAATCAAAAATAAATAAAATGATCTATTTACACAATCTCATGTCTACCATACATATATATTGAGAGCAAACAAAAAGTTGGTATAATTATGATTGAATCAAATTGAGAAAAAAATAAGAAAAATTGCAATTTCAAAAAGAAAACAGAGAAAGAAAAGTAAGGATTTGGTCGTTAACTGTACTTTCATGTCTAATTTCTGAGGAAATAAACACAAATTACCTCTTTTTTTGGTTCTTACCTTGTCATCTTCAAAGCTTTCCTAATGTATCATCATATATCAATTCAAGAAGAACAATTAGTTCTTTGATTATTAGATGCAATAGATTAAACAAAAGTTAAATAATGAAAAAGTTAATACTTAATCTTGAAATATATAAAAACCATATGTTGAATCTTGGAAGATGAAAAGATTATTATGCAATCGGAAGGGCATGATGCAACTTAATGTCCCATTATTTCAATTTAATTCTGCTAACTTTAATAACCTCCTATCAAATAATAATGAAAGGAATAATTAATTTTCTTTTCAGGGTTTGAGGGAAAAAATAAGAAAAAGTCTCAAAATTATGAGAAAAAAGATAAATAGTAATAGAGGCCAATGAAGCATGCCACATCAGCGTGTTCATTTTCAGCTTTATTAATATATATAGATTGTTGCACTTGATTATAGGGTCTTTCAAAAACAATCTCTCTATCTCTACAGGATAGTGATGAGACCTACGTAAACTCTACCCTCCCCAGACCCCATTTATAAAATTTTACTGAGTATATTGTTGTTGTTTTATTTTTTCTTTTGAAGAAATCAAAAATCACAATGTGAGGGGATATTTCAATAAGTTACATAATAAAACAATTTGTTTTTAAAAATTTTGTAAACTTCACACAAACTGGTTGCCTTTGAAAGTCTTTGTCGGTAACCAAATGGTATCGCTTTCAGAATTATTTTGGCATTTTATTTATAGCTTTTTAAATTATGAAATAAAAGGGACAATTCTCTTGAATTGAAGTAACATTTTTGGAATATGAGTAAAGCTACTAAGTTATACGTTCGCGGAGGCAAGCTGAATGAAGGAAGAGCAAACGAGAATAACCGGACTAAATAAATCATGAGTAGAAAATAAAAGCTTCATGTGATGATCCATCATGACATCATGCCACATAAGCATCATGTAAGTACCACATGGCACAAAAGTGTCCATGCGAATGGCTTACAAAGGAAGAAGGTTAGTCCATAGTAGAAGGTTCTAGAGAAATGTGGGAATCTTCGACGTCCTTAGAAAATTCTAAGCATGTAGAGAGTTCTAGAAAAAAGACTACTTTGTAAATATGTAGGGACTTATATAATAATTATTATTTATATTTTAGCCCCTTAGTGAGCAGTATAAATAGAGGGGCACCCATTTGTAAAGTCATCAAACAAAAATCAATCAAATTTTTCTTCATAATTCTTCCTAACAATCCTTTTGTGTTCTTTCTTCCATTTCCTTAGCGATTCTTAGAGTTTTAAACTGACTTGGCATAGCAAGATCGTGAGCAAGTGGTGCAAGAACGTGATCAATTTGTCAAGTGACACACGTATGCTTAGTAAAAGACTAAGGACGTCACAACGTGGTATCAGAGCAAGGTTACAACTAAAGGAATGAAAAACGATGGAGAAATCAACATTACTAAAACCCATACCAACGTCACCAGGATGTCGCTGACAATAAGGGCTTTGGAAAAAAGAGGAACGCCGCAAGCAAGAACCAGTAGGTGCCGCTCAAGGTTGATCCAAATAAAGGGCTTACATCCCAAGAACCTTTTACCACTGAGGCAAACATGGATGATGTGGAGGTCTTGCCTCATGACATATCACTCCATAAAGAGTGGGTTATGATGGTTAATGTGGGGATGGACGCCGTAGAGATATTTAGCCAATGCTTGAGGAAAGGTAGAAGAAACTCTAAGCGTTCTTGATGGGAATACTCTTGAAGAGATCGAAAGTATCTGCAGTGACTTGGATGAGTGTACGGAGACTGAGTTAGAGAATAGGCAGACCATCACTACCTTAGAGTATAGGCTCACAGAGGCGTTGAGCACTATCGATGCCATGAAGGCAAATATAGAGTCACTCGAAGAGCAGGTCAACGTTGGCGTGATTGAGACCGTCAGAAATGTTCTTGTGATGAGGGAGGCTAAGATCGAGGATCCCAAGCCACCAGTGTTCAAAGGGATTTGTGATGTACAAGAAGTTGCGAATTTTCTTTGGCACTTGAAGGACTATTTCCAACATGAAAATGTAAGTGATGACTATGTCAAGATCAACACCGCAGTATTATACTTGTCAAAGACTGCCATGCTATGGTGGAGATGTAAATCGGCTAATGCTGAGAGAGGTTTATGCACTATTAGCACATGAGATCAGTTCAAAGTCGAGTTCAAGCAACAATTCTTCCCAAATAATGTCGTGTACGAGGAAAAAAGAAAACTTAGGGAGTTGAAGCACACATGAAGCATATAGGATTACGTCAAAGAGTTGACGACCGTTACGCTTCAAATCTCCAACCTCACCAACAATGACTTGTTGTTCACTTTATGGATTAATTACATAATTGGTCTAAGGAACTGCAATGCCGACAAGTCACTGATGTAGACCAAGCCATAGTGAGAACCTAGTGTTTGATGAATTTCATGAATGAAAAGTATGACAAAGACAGAGATAATAAGTTAGAGAATGACATTGTTAATGGTAAAAGAGATTGTGGTAAAAGTAAGGAAGTACATCAATAATACCACAAGACTCAAGATACCCACAAGTTTTATAATAAAAAGTCAATTGATCGTCAAACCTACACGGAAAAGAAAGCACAGTCCGAGATGAGGGATGTTACATATGCAAAGGGTCATATATCTTCGAGGATTGTCCCAACTTAAAGAGTCTTAGCGCTATGATGTGTGAACAGAAGAAGCAAACGCAAAGAGACAGTTCATTCACAACTCAATTAGGAGTGATTGGACTATGTGGAGTCATCACAAAGTTAGTTAGCCAAGTTAACGAGAATAAAAATTAATACGTGGACCTTATCATCAATAATAAGCCTGCTCGCGCATTGGTTCACACTGGAGCAACTCATAATTTTATGTTAGAGGCCGCAACAAAGAGACTAGAGTTGAAGCTCGCTCTAACTGATTTCCGTGTTAAAATCGTGAATGTCGAGGCTCAAACTGCTCATGGTATAACCAATGGTGTTGGAGTCAAATTGGGTAATTGGAAAGGTATAACAAACTTTACCATTACAAAGATGGATACCTTTTATATTATTCTAGTCGAAGAGTTATTCACATAGTGTCATACCTTGATCGGCCTCTACCTTCATTGCCTCTGGGTCATGGAACGAGAAAGGGCTTGCATGGTGCCTACAGTAACTATACCACACAAGCAAAATCAAGCATAACTTCCGGCCATACAACCTGTGAAGGGGCTCAAGAAGGAGGAACCAATATTTTTGAAAACCACTACAAGTTTTGGGGGAGATAGAGACAAAATCCATCGCCATGTTCCACTCTCATTAGAGGGGAAAGCGTCGGAGGAAGCTACATGAGAACGATATGAGGAATCATGGCTATTCAAAGGTAATGCACAGAAGTTTATACAACTGCAATGCGTCGTGGTCGTCGCAACATCAGGTGGGGTGAGTGTGATGACTAGCCATGTCATCCCACCACATAAGTATCACATGACACAAAGTTGTCCATGTGGAGGCTTACAAAGTAAGAGTGGAAGGTTCTAGAGAAATGTGAGAATCTCCTGTGGTAGAATCTAGAATATCATAGAATTTACATGGAAGGTCCTTAGAAAATTCTAGGCATGTGGAGAGTTCTAGAAAAAGGACTACTTTGTAAATATGTAGGGACTTGTATAATAATTATTATTTATATTTTATCCCCGTATGGGTAGCATAAATCGAGGGGCATTCATTTGTAAATTTATCCAACAAAAATCAATCAAAGTGTTTTACATAATTCTTTATAACAATCCTCTTGTGTTCTTTCTTCCATTCCCTTAGCGATTGTTAGAGTTTTAGGCTGACTTGACACAGTAAAATCGTGAGCAAGTGGTGCAAGAACGTAAACAATCTGTCAAGTGTTGTATGTGTGCTTAGTAAAAAACTAAAGACGTGACATTCAACCAAAAAGAGTTTCCGACAAAACCATACAGAGTGAGAAATAAAAGTGTTGACTAGAGAAAATATAAGGGAAAAAGTGTGATGGTGTACATGAATATGACACATTTTGTGGGGAATGTGGAATAAACAGATTGTCCTACTAGTTTGTCCAACTTGATAAACAAACGAATTTAAATATACACACTATGAAAATATAAAAAAGAATATTTATGCAATTAAATAAATTTAAAAATATTTTTATATATAACTTTATTTAATACTAGTATTGATTGATAAATTAAAATAAAATATTTTATTGTAACATAATAAATTATATTTATAATATAATAATATAATTTCTTTTAAACACTATCATGCATATAACTTAAATCCTAAATAATAATAGATAATATTCTTTTCCGGGATAATGATTTTATGAAGGAATGGAATGTCAGCTATGGCGCGGCATCAATTTTAAATGAAGTTAAAGTAGAGAAATCCTAAAAGGAGACGAATGATTCCCATAATACTTTTAGTACTTACGCTTTTTGCGTGTTTATCTTAAAACATTATAGTCTTATTTATTTTGAACTAATTTTAGGAATAATTTATTGGAGAAAAGTTTTGTTTCAGATTATCATAAGAAGTATTTTAAAAATTAGAGATTTGTTCGAGTCCCTAGCTGATTTAATAAGATTGAGATAAAAACTTTAGAACTAATTTAAGAATATGAATTTTTAGTCCGACTCAAATCAATTAAACCTGTCAGCTCATAAGGCTTGAGAAGGTTGGTCTAGGACTCTAGGCTAGTCCGTAAGTCAAATCTAGGTTGCTACTCTTGGAAGGGTTTTGACTTGAATTAATGGTGAAAAAAATTCTAGTTTGAGTAGAATGATCATGAAATTTGCCTAGGGTTAGGATTAAGTAATAATTCGGGTTTAATTAGGTCATTGTCCATTGATTGTTGTGTGGTGTATCTGTTTTAGACCAAGAACAAGTCAAGACATTACAAAAAGGGAAGACACAAGTTCTTTAGAGTAGTCAGACTTGTTTCAAGGAAGGTGATGGCGGTTTGTTTTCCTAGTTTATGCTATATGTGCTTGTCAACTATTTCTCTAATATTACATGCATGATACATGATTAGGGAGAACGGAAAGAACGTAATGTGAAATAAAAGATTATGTCAATTGCATGCAATGAATGTGTTTACTTGGGTGTACAAGTATGATTGTTGTTCATTGTAGTTGTGATTATGTTGTGTGTTTGATTATTGGATCGGGTACCACATCGGTACATACTATTATTTGATCGGATACCACGTCGGTACATACTATTGTTGGATCGGATACCACGCCGGTATACTAACAATGAAATGGATACCACACTAGTACACTAATTAACAGTTGTGTGTATGGGTTCCATGAGAGAACTGAAATGGCTTATTGTGCTATGGTGATTCATGTTTATTTGTGCACATCAATTTAGGTCGGGGACTGCAAGTCCATGTTATGTTGTACTTGTTTTTATGATTGTGTATTGTCTGTTTTACTAATATTGTGGTTGCACGTTCATATCTTATATAATTGAAATTAACTGATGATCTACGAATACAGTGTGATTGTGTACAGATACTTTACTTTCTCTTTGTTCAGTAGAGGACATATTCAGGTGACTGCTTCGCGATCTCAACTATGAGACCTCTGATATCTGAATTCAAGGGTGAACCACTTTCGTCAGGCTGTTATGGATTCCTCTTTATCTTCTTAGTCCATTTGTTCGGGCTCAAACTCTTCAAGCTTATGTTTTTCTTGTTTTGAGGTTGTATCCCCTTATTCTAGACAATGAAAGTTTTGGTACTGGTACTTTCAGTTCTAGGGGTTACTTTCGCGTTGTTGGTTAGTTGGTATGAATCTCGAGATGTTAGAGATAGAATTGATAATTAGTTGAATTTTTAAACTTTAAGGAACTTAGGACTGATCATGGTCAACTTTAGATCAGGACGACCGAGGATTAGTGATTTGATAATTCAATAGGTCCGAAATGTGATTTTTAGTCAATCACAAGGATACGAATAAATCTAGAAGGCCCGTTTGGCAATTTTGAAAATTGAGGTTGTTTCTTTTACAACTGAAGATCCTTCTTCGTATTTGCGATGGTTAAGATAAGTCTAGTCAAGGGTTGCAATCGTGGTGGAGGTCGTGATCACGTAAATGGGTTCAAAGATCTGGCCATGCGTGTGCTTTGCATTTGCAAGTGAGGCATCATGATCGCGAGAGTCGAGTCTGGATCAGGTCATTGCGGTGACGATGGGGTTCCTACTTTCAGAATAAAGAGTGTACCCAACAGATTTTAAATTCTATTTTTTTACCCTAGACTTCATAACTCGATTTTGGGAGCATGGGATCACTGTTCAAGGCTTTTTCAAAAGGTAATTTTTTAGATTTCTACGTGAGATACGGTTATATCCTGCTAATTGCATATTTTCGGCTAATCTATCGCTTAATTAGTGATTGAATCTATATTATTAATTGAGAAAATTGAGGGATTTGTCCCAAAGTGAGATTTATATATTTCTTTGGTTTGGAAATCGATTAACGGTCTACTTTGGCTGATTTTAGACATGTAAGTTCTTTATCTATAAGTAAATTAATTTTAAAAGAAATTTCTAGATTTGACATCATGTTCAGAATTGACTTTTTAATTTAATTTTTGAGTCGATTCATTTTATGAAAATATGGATGTGTACAGACTCGTATTCACCTAGATTGCATATTTGGTTAGGTTTTGATGATTTAGTGGCTCTAAGAAAGGGCAAATTATAATTTGCTTTTTTGAACCCCGTTTAGGGCGAGTTGAGACTTTCTTTTTGACTCTTAGTGTATTGATTTATCAAATAAAAGGGCAATGCATAATGGGGGTCTCATATAAATGAGATGACAAACATTTATGCAGATATTGGTGCCATGACATGAGTTATTTGACTAATTTATTTGTTCATGATTACTTTATCAACTTTATCATTTTTTATATCATTTGGATTTCGGACTTGCCTGATACTAATAAATCTCTTTTACGATTGAATTATTGATTACGATTAGATTTGAATAATCGGACCCATATGTCCACTTGATATCAGAATCAGGAAGGCACGCGGAAAATTTCTCCTCGCAAATCGCAATCGCTCTTTGCCAGATAATAACCGCTAAAACAAATGTTCATTTTAAGTGCTGCTGTCTGTATATTCGAAATTTTTCAATTGTATTCTTTTTGTTTTCATCTTGATTTGATTTGCATTTCTTTGGAGAATTAAAGTATAATATTACCTTCCTTTATATTTGTTTGTGCTATTTAATTTTAATTCCATTTCTAAGGTAATGCATTTTATTTTTTTATAATTTTTTAATTTCAACTTTCAATTTAATATATTTAAAACTAAAAGATTAAAAATAATTTTAATATATTTTTAATTTAAAATCACAAAATTCAATTAATTTCTTTTTCCAATTATAGAACATAGACAAATTAAAATTATTGTTCTATACATAAATCACGCTAATTTATAGAAGCTCACTTTAATTTCATGTTAATTTATTTTATAGAAGGAAACTTTTTTGAGCAACTTACAAAAATGACTATATTTATAGGGTTATTAAAGTTCAATAGCTATAAGTATGGTATTTATAAAAATGACTACAATTTATGTCTTTTTCTAGCTATATTATTGTATATGTTTTTTATTTTTCTATTTATACACTAATACCGTTCTAATTACAATGAACTAAATAAGGAAAATGTATTAATTGTACAAATTCAAATTGGTATCTTTATTTATAAAATTTAAAGTATTAATAATATCAAGAATACAAGTATTTGTAAAAACTTAATGTATTAATATATTAAACAAGATAAAGTATAACAATATAGCATATGAAAACGATAAAATATACCAATATAGTATACATATGAATACATTGTTGTTAAACAAAAGATGAATACATTTGACAACTCAAAAACAAAAAAATGGAAAATAATAGAATGTGTAGGTAGCAAAGTGTGCAAGTATTCGGCTGTATAAAAAATTGAAAAAACCAACAAACGTCAATCTCTTTTTGGTCAAGTTTTTCCTATAATACTTGAGGCTTGGTGTTAACTCATGTATTTGTTTATAAAAATATAGTATTAATGTATCCAATTATACTTGTATTGCCTAATCAACCTTTCAAATTGGATAGATTACTTATGTATCTAAATATACTTGTATTCACAATCACCATTTAAACTTGTGTTAATATTACAATACAAGTATCTATGTATATAAGTATTCTACTATATACAAGTTTGACAATCACACAAACCTCAATCTCTTTTTGTTCATATTCTTCTTGTACTGTTTTTTCTTTAATAACTATAGTCATTGTAATGTAGAAACAAATAATTCTTCAATCGAAAACCTATAAAAATAGATGAAATACATATATGTATACAAATATGATCTTCATAAAAACGAGGAAAAAATCAATTAAAAGATATCTAATGAATTCAAATTACAAAAATTGCTCCTAAAATCATCAAAATGATCTTAAATTGAAAGAAATTTGGGGGGAAAATACAGAAATTTTGTGATATAGAAATATTGATGAAAGAGAAAGTATTAATGAAGGTAAACATGGGGAACCAATCACATAAAACATGCCTATACATAATCAATTAAGTGTGTAATAATAACTTTCCTATTTAATATTAATAATTTTTCTGATTATTTGTATATACTTAACTTTGTTATTTATTATGTAGTTATATCCATATACTATAAAAATAAATAAACTGCAGCTATTTATTTTAAATGTATATTAATATTTACCGTATAGTTTTACCAACTTTTATACCCTTAGTATCAGAGTATTCCTTACAACACTTGCTTACTCATAAATAAAAAAATATTCAATTATGTGCATTAGAAATTTTAATAATGATAGGAAGTGTCCCTAAAAATTATAGCGATATTGAATTCAATAACAATTAGTTACTATCGATAAAAAATTTAACACTCTTCATTAATATGCATATTTATTACAACTAAAAATATTTTTATTATTGTAGCTAATAAATAAAATGTCAAAATAAACTTTATTATGTGTGGGTCGTCACTGCTATTCTCATGAATTATTGAGTGGACCAGATGTATAAAAAAAGCTACAAAATCCAATTTTGTTGTTACCATCCGATGATCCCATAATGCCAAATTATTAATATTGATTGATGTTTCCATATTGGGACCAATAATTATCACATACTTGGAATATGAGTGGCCAGGCTCAAACAGTTTGGATGTTGTTTCAAATCAAATTATTATGATACTGTTCCACCTATCTAATCAACTTTAAAAAATTAAAGTTGAATAGACTATTCAAATTATTACATCACACCAACTAAAGGTTGCTAGTAGACAAGATTCAAAGAATATGATGTTAATGAAGCACAGCCAAAGATAGAAAACTTATTCGAGTTTTGACTACTAAGGGACAAACTATATTTACATATGTTATTCCTGTTCTTACTATATTTAATTAGGGAAAAATTACGCGAGTTGATAAATATTATTATGTTATTATTTAATGGGGTATAGTTTCTTTTAATTATTCTTTGTGACTATAGTTTGATAAATTTTGTCATTAAATATGGGCTCCACCCCTTATTTGTATATTGAATCAAAATCACAATTTTCGGTCTTAGTATAAAATTTTATACAAACTCAATTTTATCTCTCCTTTCTCCATTTCTTAATTTTTTTCTTAATTCACTCACACATATCTAATTTGAATTTTAAATTTCACTCTCTCTCTCCTAATCGTGTTTTCACTTTTGCAAGTAATCGCCTAAATCGTGTCTATTTTTTCGTTTGTATATGGCTGGCTTATGCTTCTTTTTTTTGGGTTTTTTTTCTCAAAAATCTCACTTGGATCTTCATATTTCAAGCTTTTTCAAAATAAAAATAAAAATTGGATGATGGAACTCCATTCAAGAGGATTACGAGAGGTATGCCTTTGCTTGTCAAAGTTGTTTCGTATTTAGATTTGTATAATAAGAATTCTATTTGAATCATTAGTTCAAAAATTTACATGACACCGTTTGTATATTACTTCGGCTGTCAATGGATTTATTATCGATTGTATATGTTGCAATATGTATATATGAATTGTATATGTATCAGTTAAAAGTGTGTGCTAGTTCAAAAATTTACATGACACCATTTGTATATTACTTTAGCTGTCAATGGATTTATTATAGATTGTATATGTTGCATATGTATATATGAATTGTATATATATCGGTATTGAATATGTATAACTCTGACAGTATACAAATTTAAATATTTGTATACGTATATTATATATGGATATGAATATTAAAATGTATAAAAATGTAAATTTGTATATTTTTGAATTTTAAGGATGTAAAATTACATTTGAGTAATATTTGTGATTGATTGAATAATGAAGAATATTGATCAACCAAATTTTCTTCGTTTGTTTGAATCTTCAGTGGTATGAGGAATTCAGTTTGTTATGGTGTTTGTATCTTACTAGAACTCATTTTTGACAAAATATTCTATTAAAAAGGTTTAGCTTGAATCATGGGATTCTATCAATTTTATGTTATCGTAATTAGCGTCCATGTATCTATTTATTAAAAATATTTGTATAAATTAAAATCATAAAAAAAAACTGAAATATACAATTTTAAGTTCTCCTTTTATAGCAAAATAAACTATACCCATGGAGCGTAATTAGATAAACTATAGCCATGAAACATTATTTCCTTAAATCTGTTTGCCATGTATGAGAATTTTCCAATTAGTTCATTATATTTTACATACTAGATGGGCAAAACCTGTGCTATGTACGGGCCCAACATGTTACTTAGTTTAGTTAAATATGTTGAAAAGATAAGTGTGTATGCTTGCTTGAAAATATTACATCATGGCTACTATGGAAACATCTAAAAAATTATATTCATTATCTCTTAATTACAATTACACACTTCCAATGTTGGGGATATAAATACATCTTCTAAAGTCTATGCAATTTTTTAAAAAGATCTATCCTCCTCATTTGAAATCTCAAAATTCACATGATGGAAGTTCTTGTATATTGTTTATGTATCCTGCAAATGTAAATTAGTGGTTGTAGTTGAAAAACACCCAAGACAGGAAAGCTTGAGAACATTGAAAAAGACGAAATGAAACACATATCGAACTGAAAAAGAAAGTAACACTGGTATCAATTAATTAGTTGCCTCCTTTTATGTATAATTGGCTAATGGCGTCCAAAGAAAAAGTCATGACTATCCCGTCCAACTTCCAAGAGGGGGTTCATCATGTCCAGAAAGTGAATTCTTGACTTTATTCTCTTGTTACCTCTATTTGTGGGATTTGTTATATCTACAAGATCAGAAAAATTGATAAAAAGGATTAAAAAAGAAAGCACAGAGATGATACTTACCTTGGCTTAGGATGAGAGAACCTACAAGTATGACAATCAGAAAAGTTGTATGATCTAGGGCTTCTTAAAAAAATAGATCACCAACTTTTTGAGTGGTTGAAAACTATTTCCGTACAATACCAAGGATAAACCAACAACTTTGTAATTAAAGGATAACAACAATGCATGGATTAAGCTTAGGTCACATTCATGATGAAATCGATAAAAATGCCAAAGATATTATATGACATACATCAACTTTTAACTTCAGCAATAAATGTTCACTTCAAATTAAACACATTATGTTTTTGGCACACTTCAATATAAGTTCAACTTCAACATCTCCTTTGCTTGGATATAAATTTTGAAAAAAATAGTGTACTTATCACACTAATTTTACAGTAAAAAAAAAAGAAGAACAAAAGGGCAAGCGCTAAAGGCTGAAAGGAAAATAAGAAATATATATTATACATGATTAAAATTATCTTTTATGTATATATATATGATAGATGTCGAACACCTTTCGAAAAATTTTACTATGGGAGAGGTACAACTTGTATTAGTTGTGTGAGGGTATTTTTTATTGCAATTATATTCTGATTTATGGGACCCACTCTTGATTTTTATTTCTTTGTCTTTTGTTTCTCTTTCATGGTCTTCTCTTCTTCTTTTTTCTCGTCAGTTTTTCTTTTTCTTAAAAAAAAATTATTTGAAAACCAATTTAATTACTCCTTCAATTTTATACTATAAATAAAAATATATTTTATTTTTTATGGTTAAATAATTACCTGAGATATTAATAGTCAAATTTAAGTACGAATATAATTCGTATTTGTATAGTAGGATTAAACCATTTTTCATTTATCGTATTTTAAAATTTTCATCTTCCTAATTCATTTCTTTTTAACTTCTACTTTTAGGATTCATTTAAACATAAAAATTATTTACTTTTTTAAAATAATCTGTTTTTAACTCACTTTTCACTTTTGAAATTGTATTAAAGTATATTCAAACATGAACATCATTTCGAATATTTTTTGCAAAAATCATTTCGAATATATATAAATTTAATTATATTTGTATTTAGAGATTCAAATTTTCTGACAAAAATATTTCAGCAAATTTTCTTTTTGTCAATTCCTAATATTGAGAGATATAATTTTTATAAAATTTTCAATTTAGAAGAAAAAAGAAGAAGAAAAAAGAAGAAGAAAAACATTCGAAGTTGAAGAAGAATGATGTCCGCATTTTTTTTTTCCTTTTGGATATGATGAACTTAAAGAATAGTGGACCTCGTAATTCACTTTATTTATATTATTTAGTATAGTTTTATTGGGTCATGTCAATTTTAAATTATATTTTCTCTTTCTTCCTAATTTTTGGAGCTTTAAAGTCAAAGAATTGACCCACTATATCCAAGTGTCAAAGAATTAGTGGAGCCGCACACAACTTTGGTTTGTTGTTGTCACGACCTAGATCGTCGCGATTGACACCCACACTAATCCTCCGGTGGGAAAACCATTACTACTAACCAACTAACACCAAAACTAAACATTTAAAGATACGGCAGCAAGTTTAAATGCAGAATTTATATAAAGTTCCCATAAACTCCAAATGTTTAAATAAACTAGCCAAACTAATGCGGAAGAACAACTCCTAGAACCTGAAAGTCATTGTACCAAAACTCTACTAACGACAAGTCTAAGAACAAGGGGTACAATCCCAAAACTAAACAAACACCTTAAACAAATAGTCTGAGTCCAAAAAGAGTGGACTTAAACAAGATAGATCCATGGCAGCCTGAAAGAACTGGCTCACCCTTAAATTCGGTCATGTTCAAAAGTCTCCTAGCTGAGGTCTATCAATAGCTGCCTGAAGATGCCCTGTACTCAACAAAGAACAAGAAAATGCAGTATCAGTACACAACCATAGTGTACTGGTAGGATCACGCGGCTATCCCAATAAGTGCAATATAAGCAAGTAATCACAACACAGTAAACAAGAATATACTGAATATATACAATATCAATATCATTTTAGGGTCAATGTACAATTCCACCTTCTCAACAATACGCATATGTATAACAAGTCATTGTTCCTCTCATGGAACCCAATTCAACGGTTCTCTCATGGAACACATACCCAAACTGTTAGTGTACCGGATCGTGGCACCCGTTCCAAATTAGTTTGTCGGATCGTGACACCCGTTCCAATTTTATGTCGGTACGTGACATCCGATCCAATATGTATGTTGGTACGTGACATCCGATCTCAGTTAGTGTGTCGGATCGTGACACCCGATCCAATCAACATACCACAATCACAATCACAATGTACATTCTCATAATCATACAATCAAGAGGTGATTCATGGCATATAGTTATTCGTTCATACTCATTTACATTAGGTGTGATCAATAATGCAAC
The DNA here is from genome assembly GCA_029582245.1 of Solanum etuberosum. Classification (NCBI taxonomy): domain Eukaryota; kingdom Viridiplantae; phylum Streptophyta; class Magnoliopsida; order Solanales; family Solanaceae; genus Solanum; species Solanum etuberosum. Next base: position 18,499 of record JAJONR010003181.1, on the reverse strand, counting down.
GTTCACATACATATATGCAATACAATGAAGCAATTACTAACATATATCACACAACCATGAAATCACAACCATCACCTACCTCGAACAAAGCATGAATTTCCTAAGATACTTGATTTTTTTCCTTCCGGATTCTTTCCGCTTGTTCTTGGTCTAAAAACAATAATAATAATGCGAGGATCAATAAATAAGACCTAGATTACCCGGATCATGATCAATAAAATAACCCTAGGTCGAACCCTTGATCCCCATACCCAGTTTAGGGTTTCATTCACCATAAATCTCAGATCAAAACCCTCCCCCATCGATAATTACCCAAGAAACTAAGTTCTACAGATTGAAAAATAGATTTGGGGAGTGAAAACCTTACCTTTAGCCTCAAGAATGGTGAAAAACTGTCAAGAAAACACCTGGGTTCGTTCCTTAGCTCTCAAGGTCGAAAATTGCAGAATAAAACGTTTTTGGGGATTATTTCTGACTTTAAGTCGCGTCTGCCCCGCCACAGTGGTCCTCACTCCGCTATAGCGGCCCTGCCCTGGCGGCTTTCACGGAGACAGAGGGTTAATTAAAGAATTTCAAACCCCCATTTCACAACACACCTTCAACCCATGACACTCAGAAATTACCGTTCATACTAAGATCAGTTTCAGGAGTTCTACTCGCCCGAATTCAATTTCGTAAAGTCGTACGTGTTTCTTAACGTCTTAGCTATCTACTCATGTGATCAAATTCATAATTAGATCTCTCATTCGTTACCAGATTTCCCTAGACCTCACTGACTCTGATTTCGTCTAAATCTGGACTAGGTTAGAAAATTCCAAGTTACTAACAAAAAGTTTTCTGACCCCAATTCTTTCCCCATTGGCTTTTCTATAACGGCAAAAACCGGTCATTACAATAGATATTAATTTACCCATCACTCGTCCCCGAGTGATCAACTAGGAAAGACTGGCTTAAAGTAAGGGTAGAGTAGTATCTGATTCATCGAATAGCTGGGGATACTTGTCTCGCATGTCCTTCTTGGTTTCCCAAGTAGCTTCCTCAACCGGACAATGCTTCCATTGAATTTTGACAGATGCAATATCCTTTGACCTTAACTTGCGAACTTCCCTATCTAAAATTGCTATAGGCTCCTTCTCATAACCTCCAAATATCTGACCTTCCGGCCTGCATACTCTTTATGCCTGTTCTGAGCTGCTAGAACATCTCCCGAATAAATTTCACATTTCCTAATGATTCTCATCAAAGGTCCTGCCTCAAATGCATCGAACGAACCACTGGGAGACCTGCATCCCCTCCTATATAGTGCATCAATGAAGTCATCTCAATACTCGAGTGATAAATATTGTTGTACGTAAACTTAACTAACATCGAAAGCTATTCTCAATAACCACCAACGTTGATCGTACACACGTCTGCCACATGTTATCAATAACCTTGACATAATCATCAGGACTAATCCTTTCTCATATAAGCATGATAAAATTCTAATCAATACTCGCTATAATTAGAGGTAGACCTGAACCAACCAACACACACTCATAATACTCAAACAATCATAGTTCTTATCAACATCTCCTTCTCACAACATAAATTTCCCTGAGCTTAAGTTATAAAAATTTAATCTTTAGACATTAGATACTCATCGAGGGATATGTCCAAGCATACAAACCCTCCAACAATACTATCGAAATGTTAGATTTAGTAATTGAGATTACCTCTTAAGAACAGTAGAACTGGACCCAAATGATCCCCACATTCAACCACACATAATCGATACATTACCTCGACGACTAGATGAATATTAAGATTGTCGGACAACCATAATTACGCATGGTAGCTCTTCTATAAACTCTCATAAGCAAGGTGGTACATGTAAAACCACTGAAATATTTTAACAACTCCATGACAACACCAAATATGTCATATGAAATAACCAAGTCTTCCCAATCATCTCACTCAACCAAGAGAACATCGCAGGATCGGTACACCTGATCCACCACTAGGGATCCACCCACAAAAGTGAAAACACACACGAACTTAGCTAGTGAATCATATTCACAACCATGTACAAAATACAATAGATGGTCACATAATAATTTTACGGAATAAAGATTGAATAACACTAAGGGTTTTCCTCTGAAGAGTTGATACCAGTTAATTCCATTCACCTGACTCCACATACTCTTCACATCCTTCCACTGAAGCCCACACTCTCAATACTAACGACCATCGTAACAACTCCAACCATTTACCTTACTTTAAACCAACACTTTTTTTTAAATGAAAACCTTTCTTAGGTACTTTAACAATCAATAATAATCAACTTTACGACTTAACCAAGGTGTAAGTCCTTTCAAATGCTCAATACCTGATACAATTGATCATTCCTCACCTTGAAAATTCATACCTTGACAAAATATATCACCACGAATGTAGACTTTCAATGAAAAAAAATCTGAATTGTAAATTCAACCGTATAACACAATCACCTTATCTATCAACATTAGCTTATACCTCAAAGATTTTTATGAATTCATGGATCTTCGCATTATCATGGATCGCATCTCCAACGATCTCACAATATCTTTCGCTAACAATTCAATCGTACTCATTACTAGACTCAAAACAAAACAAGCACTTATCATCACACTCGAGCTAATGTCTGTACCCTCATTTCTCACGTCTTTTCCAATAGTTTTTAACCAATCTGTCGGACTTGTGATACTATTACCATAGTCACAGCAAAACGAATGAAATCACGCGTCTCTGAACCCAATTATCTACCCCTCTGAAGATATCTCTTTAGCCTTTGCAATCAATAAAATATTCCTGCCCTCACCTCTCTTTAAAGGTTGTACTACATCCCACTATTTTTCCTTCATTATGACTCTAGCTCTTTTAAATTCTATTCGAGTGGTGTCCTACCATCTCTTAAAACTTTCCATACAACCACGTTACTCACCAAATATTAGAAAATCACAACCTTAGATACTCGCAAGTCGTAATTACTATATAAAATTCGCTTACCAAACAATCTTATTATATAATTGCATCCCCTCACAATCCATCACAAACTCTTATTACCATTATGTTTAGTTAGCCCTGGCTATCGCTACAAAGTCAACCTTTTCATCGACATGACACCTCAAACTCAGGTATATTCATCAAATTCAAAGGACTAACCCAATTTATACGCACTTTCTTACTAACATCTTCAATTGCATTCACCCAAGTATACTCATTAGGACTTTCTTTATCCATAAGCTTGTCATTCCAGTATCAATCCACTCCTTTATGGCTTTAGATAAAATCATCAGTCCTCACACCACTATCCTTCTTCTTAACAAACAAGAAAGGAGCACCCCACGTGGAAACACTAGGATGATAAAACCTTTATCAAGAAGCTCTTGGATTTGAGCTTTAAGCTCTCTCAATTCTGCCAGAGCCATGCGATAAGGAGGAATGGAGATGGGGCGAGGGCCAGTTTCCAAATCAATGCAGAAATTTATATCTCTATCCGGAGACATACTAGACAAATCAGTAGGAAACACTCATCTAAATTCAGACACTACAGAAATGGACTCAATAGAGGGAGACTCAACCTCAACATACCGAATATGAGCCAAATAAACCAAATAACCCTGCCCCACCAGTTTCCTACCCCGCACGAAAGATACGACCTTAGCTGACTTAGGCTTATACCCCCTTCCCACACTAACCTTTCCCTATCCGGGATCTTTAGAGATACCGACTTAACATTACCATTAAGCACAACATAATGGGGGGACAACCAAGTCATGCCTAAGATTATATCAAGTCAGTCATATCTGACATAACCAAATCAGCCCAAGTCTGAAAATCCATAAACACAACCGGATAAACATGATATACAAGGGTGACTATGACTGACTCTTCAACTGGGGTAGAAACATGGATAGGGGCATCAAGTACATCACAAATCATATCAAATCCCAAGGCAAACTGAACGAACACATAAGAATAAGTAGAACCCGGATCAAACAACACATTAGCCATCTGGTCACAAACAAACATAGTACCCGTGACCACTGCATCAGACACCTCAGCCTCGGTCTTGCCCGAAAAGGCATAAAACTGATCCCTGTCATCTTGACGGGTAACCTCCTTGCTTGGCTGTACTACTCCTCTACCTGCATTACCATTTCCCCGGGCTCCACGGCCTCGCTGATTTCCTCCTCATATTCCCAGGTTCTCCACAATGTTAACACTCTTAATAACTTAACCCAGTAAACATCGCTGCTATTGGAGCAGTCGTATCCTGACCCTTCTTGATATACAATCAATCCATGAAATCGTAGCATAACTTATAACCTCAATTGGCATAACTTAATTTCATCATTCGCTAAACAACCCATACATGTTAAGACAACAATACTAAATGCATTTTCTCAAGTAATGGTGTTCTTTATCTAACCGTCCCTTACCAAAACTTCTTAAATGTTGTCACCTATAAACTAGAATCTGCAAATATGACCTTAATCCCTTCACAAGCGACGGTAGTAGCTAGCGAGCCCCACAAAACCCCTAATTTCAATCACAGAACTAGGTCGGACCCTGTTCCTGACTGCTTCAATCTTTTGGGGATCTACCATTACCCCTTTCCTTGAAATTACATGCCCCAAAAAGGCAACCGAAATCAACCAAAACTCACACTTAGAAAATTTAGCATACTATTTTTGTCTCCCAAGGATACTCAAAATATACGAAGATGGTCAACATATTCTTCCTCAGTCTTAGATTAAACTAAAATGCCATCAACAAATACTATTACAAACGAATCAAGAAATGGTTTGAACACACCATTCATCAAACTCACGAAAGCTGCAGACACATTTGTCAACCCAAACGACATAACTAGAAACTTATAGTGCCCATGGTGGGTCCTAAATGCCGTTTTTGATATATCCTCAGGCCTAATCTTTAACTGATGATAGCCAGACCTTAGATCAATCTTAAAGAAAACTGATGCACCCTGCAACTGGTCACAAGATCATCTATTCGAGGCAGTGGATACTTGTTCCGAATGGTAACCTTATTCACTGTCGGTAATCTATAAACATCCTCTTTTGCTAGCGATGGTGTTACCATTTTTGTTGCTCTAGTTCGGACCATAAAGTGAAGGAGGAAGATACCAATTTGTATCACCCAGATACCAATTGGATTCAAGTCATAGCACAAAGGAGTAGAAAGAAGTGATTTTTTCCTAAAGTCCTATAGCCTCTCGAAAAAAAAGTACGGACGTCTTCGTACCGTTTCACAAGACTCTACTAGACTCGTTTTGATATAATGAGATCAACGAACCTAGTGCTCTGATACCAATTTTATCACGACCCAGATCGTCTTGATTGGCACCCACACCAACCCTCCGGTGGGAGAACCATTACTACTAACCAACTAACCCCAAAACTAAATATTTAAAGATACGGAAGCAGGTTTAAATGCAGAATTTATTTAGAGTTCCCATAAACTCCAAAGGTTTAAATAAACTTGCCAAACTAATGCGGAAGAACAACCACTAGAACCTGAAAGTCATTGTACCAAAACTCTACTAATGACAAGTCTAAGAACAAGGGGTACAACCCCGAAACTAAACAAACACCTTAAACAAATAGTCTGAGTCCAAAAAGAGTGGACTTAAACAAGATAGATCCATGGCAGCCTGAAAGAACTGGCTCACCCTTAAATTCGGTCACGCTCAAAAGTCACCTAGCTGAGGTCTATCAATAGCCGCCTGAAGATGCCTTGTACTCAACAAAGAACAAGCAAATGTAATATCAGTATACAACCACAGTGTACTGGTAGGATCACGCGGCTATCCCAATAAGTGTAATATAAGCAAGTAATCACAACACAGTAAATAAGCATATACCGAATATATACAATATCAATATCATTTCAGGGTCAATGTACAATTCTACCTTCTCAACAATACACATATGTATAACAAGTCATTGGTCCTCTCATGGAACCCAATTCAACGGTTCTCTCATGGAACCCATACCCAAACTGTTAGTGTACCAGATCGTGGCACCCGTTCCAAGTTAGTTTGTCGGATCGTGACACCCGTTTCAATTTTATGGCGGTACGTGACATCCGATCCAATATGTATGTCGGTACGTGACATCCGATCTCAGTTAGTGTGTCGGATCGTGACACCCGATCTAATCAACATACCACAATCACAATCACAATGTACATTCTCATAATCATACAATCAAGAGGTGATTCATGGCATATAGTTGTTCGTTCATACTCATTTACATTAGGTGTGATCAATAATGCAACGTTCGCATGCATACATGCAATACAATGAAGCAATTACTAACATATATCACACAAACATGAAATCACAACCATCACCTACCTCGAACAAAGCTTGAATCCCCTAAGATACTTGATTCTTTCCCTTCCAGATTCTTTCCGCTTGTTCTTGGTCTACAAACAATAATAATAATGTGAGGATCAATAAACAAGACCTAGATTACCCGGATCATGATCAATAAAATAACCCTAGGTCGAACCCTTGATCCCCATACCAAGTTTAGGGTTTCTTCCACCATAAATCTCAGATCAAACCCCCCCCCCCCCCGTCGATAATTACCCAAGAAACTAAGTTCTACGGATCGAAAAATGAATTCGGAGAGTGAAAACCTTACCTTTAGCCTCAAGAATGGTGAAAAACTGTTAAGAAAACACTTGAGTTCGTTCCTTAGCTCTCAAGGTCGAAAATTGCAGAATAAAACATTTTTGGGGTTTATTTCCTACTTTAAGTCGCGTCTACCCCGCCACAGCGGTCCTCACCCCGCTACAGCGGCCCCGCCCTGGAGGGAAAATCCCGCCTTGGCGGCTTGCACGGAGACAGAGGGTTAATTAAAGAGTTTCAAACCCCCATTTCACAATACACCTTCAACCCATGACACTCAGAAATTACTCGTTCACGCTAAGATTAGTTTCGGGAGTTCTACTCTCCCGAATTCAATTTCGTAAAGTCGTACGGGTTCCTTAACGTCTTAGCTATCTACTCATGTGATCAAATTTATAATTAACTCGCCACTGATGGTACACTACATCATTGAGAAGAAAATCGAACAAATTAAAAAACTTCAGAAGTAGAATAAAGATCAAAATCAATAATCTCTAAGAATTGTAGAATCAAATTTTTATATGATCACCAAGTTATATCAAAATAATAGGACCAAAATAAAGAGCAAAGTTATGAAGAATATAGTCAAAATTACAGAAGTTCATGCAAGACGTTTTATCCACAAAATTGTTATTGCAACAATAGAAATCAACCATCAAAGAAGCCCACATAATACAATTGTAGAAGGACAAAAACAGAGATATTTGTTTATATCACTGTAGACACGTAATTTTTGACCGAACATAAGGTTTACACTATATTTTATTCCTTAAATATTTCTTATGTCTAAGTTAAATCTTTTGGTAAGTTTATTTTTAAAAGATTTGAAAATAACAAAAAGATATGTTTATTTTTTATTTTTAGTTTAATAAATAAAATATTATTTCTTATTTATAATTTATTATTAGCTACTCAATTATTGTTAGTTTAAAAATTCATAAAATAATATTATATTATATTATATTATAAAAATAAACAAATTACCCCACTATCCATTTATCACCCCATTACTCTCTTAATTCACCCCACTACCCCCACCTTAACCCCACTTCCCTCCCCATTTTCTAGAACACTAACAATCAGCAATACCAAAAACAACCAAAACACACACACACGAAAAGTTTGACAAAAAAACAACAACATATATGTACTACCTATTTCTAAACACACAGAAGGGGAGCATTCTGAAAAAAAAAAAAAAAAAAGAAAGAAAGGCAGCAAACAGGAAAAAAAGAAAATACTCACATTTTATTGTATTCTTTTTTCAAACAATATTCATATATTCACATATTTTCTTCCTTTCTCGTTACTACTTTCATACCAATACAATACATATACCACCATATGCAACCTACAAAATATTTGTGGGTGTTCTAATCGAGTTTCGGTCAAAATTTTGCGGTATTCAACTTTATCTTATCTCTTTAATTTATTTATGGAATTCGATATAATTATATAATTAATTTTCTTAGTGTTTTCTCTTATTCATAATTTGATTAAAATGAATATTGGCATCTCGAGTTTATTTTGAGAGTTAAATTAAACTGCTCACATTATTAGACATCTTGAGTTATATTTATGTTACTTCTTGGTGCAAATCCCTAAAAGATGAATAAAATCCTATTATTAGGTAAGAATTTTATTTTTTGTTGTTATCCAATTATGTTGTGCCTAAGCCATTATTTTTATAACATTGTTATAGTGTAATGTTGATGTTAATTGCCTATTTTAATTTATATATTTTTGGATATATGAGCCATTATCTAATAAACAAATAAATGAGTTATGTTGTTGAACTTGAATTTACCCCATTTTGAGTTAGTTGAATCCTTTGATATGGGGACTAATTTAATTAAAAAATATCATAGATCAATACAATAATGAAACACAAAGATTAGTTGTCTTGAATTCACAAAATAAGAGCAAGCATTTTAAATAGTAGATGAGCTTTAGGCACGTTAAAAATATTTGTCTCAATTAAGAATGTGGTTACATATTTTTTTTTGAAACATTAAAAGAAATTTAAGGATGCATTGACGCACCTTGACAAAATAATTTTTAATAATTAAATTTCATTAAATTTAACTAAAAATTGTGCACAGAGAAAATTAGGTGATGCACTTGAGAGAAGAAAACAGTTATGCTCTTAAGCTATTTATATGTCAAAAATCGAGAATGCAGTTATGCATCCGATTTGAGATTAATAAAAGTTCAATAATAAAAAATGTGAATAAATCATGGCATGTTATAATATACCCAAAAAAAATATTAAAAATAAGTCAAGTATAAGTCAATAAAAGAGACCGTGCTAGAACCACGAGACTCGAGGAATGCCTAATACCTTCCACTCTTTATTAGCAGACCAAATAATAAAGAGTCATTTTCTTTTGATTAGGGATTAAAAAGAAAAGGTGACTTGGAACACCATAACTCAATTTCAAGTGGCGACTCTGAAAAAGTAAAATAATTCCAATTCAATACCGTCATTTAAATTGGAAAAACCCTTTTTCAAAATTTGTAGTGCGAAAATAGGGGTGTGACAGATGGCGACTCCGCTGGGGATAACCAGAATTCGAGCTTATAATATTGACTTATGTATGCCTTTATTTATTTATTTATATTTTTGGATATTGTATTTGATGATTTAATGTGTTGATTGTCTATTTATTTACTGCTTTGATATTATTTGAACTGCACATAAACTGTCTTCTCTCACACAATAACTCTCTGAGTCTTCAATAATAGCATTATGGGAATTGCGACTACGCACCCCACTTCTGCCAAGATAGCTAGTGGATCTTCGGTCCATGGTGAAAGATTTTTTGTCACACCTGTTTAGGATATGGAACACCCATGCACAAAGCTAGAAAGCGCTGCTATCGGTACATTGCTACTCTCTAACTCGAGTTGTCCTCTCGTTTTAAAGTCAGTCTAGATACCTTTCTCCATTAAGTTTAACTTTGGTAGAACTGAACCAGGTATGGTTATCCCTAGTAGGTTTCACTTATTTGAATCATTTGAATTTGACTTAATGAGACTTGGCATATGATCGGATCTATCTAGGATAGATACCTCAATTTTATTTGACCACCTAAATTAGTTTATATGCTATCTGAAAATGTATTTATTTTGAAGCTCTTTGTATATAAATCAAATCTATGGCGATCCATGAAATGAAAGAAAAGTTTTTTTTTAAAAGATTTTTACAAAAAAAAAAAGAAAAAAAAATACATAGAAAAAAAACAAATTACAAAATATTTTCTAGTTTAAGAAGTTTTTTTTATTTCTTATAAAAAGAAAGATTTTTTCCTTCTAAAGAAAAATTACAACAAAAGAAAAAAGTTTTCTTTTATTATGTATAGTTAACAAAAAGAAACTTCTAAAGCTTTTATATTACTTTAAACGAAGAATATAGTTGCATTTGTCAATAAATTTCTAAGCTTTTAAAAAAATTTGTTTAACTGTCCAATTAGACGAACTACGCACATCTGATTCTCCATGTGAGATATGTAGGCAATCCTTCTCGGGTTCGGTGATCCTTATTTAAACAAAAATATATAACCTTTATCTAAATTAATTGAAATTTTTTGTTTTTTATCCAAAAGTTTAAAAAATAAAATAGTTCTTTCTTATCTCAAAGTTCTAAGAAAAAAGTTTTGTTATTCTTAGTCAAAAAAGAAAAGAAGCTAAGATCTTATTCATCTTCTCAAGCATGTTACACACACAATCCCAAATAGATTTGATCAATGCATTATCAAATCATGGTTTTAAAAAATAAATAAATGAGTAAATTATAATAAAGAAATGGATATAGTTGAGCATGTCGGGATTAAACATTAGATTCTCTAAGCTCATTCTATAAATAATAAGACATGTGTATGCATAATGTGCAACATGTGGTTATAACTGAAGAATGTCTAATCCTAACAAGCTTTATTATCCATGCACACACTTAACTTAAAAGTGGTTGGTTTGTGGTTAAGCTATCATCTCATCCCTACTATACAAGGTCGAAAGGGAAAAAGAAAATGACCCGCAAAGACACAAATGAGTCGGACAATGATGAGGTCCAAAATCAAGTGGTTTCACAGGAAACAGTGTCAATAGAAGAAGTGAGGATGCTAAGACAACAAATGGCGAAAATGTACGAAGCCTGGCTGAATGGACAAGCTCCACCATCTTTAATCCGTGACTATCTAAATACAAATATGTCACCCCATATTCATGCGTCGACAAGTGATCCAATTTATCCACCTGGATTTGACCCATATGCTAACACATCCAATGCCATTGGAACTTCCACGGTGCGCCCTTTGAGTATGCCTATGATGAGTAATCCACTCTTCATGCCAACTGCGCCGACTAATACAGTCCCACAACCTATAATGGAGCCAAAATCCAACAATGATCCTCCACCCAAAGTTCAATATGATCGAGATTATACCCCTAAATTGACTTTTAAAATAGGCTCTTACCGTCACACTCATCAGTATAGTTTCCCTGTTGAAGCTTTAAAAGTTGTTAAGAACGAGGAACATAAAGAAATGGCTAGAAAAATGAAGAGTTTGAAACAAAATGTAAGAGATATGCAAGGATTGGGAGGTCACAAAAGTGTCCCATTCAATGATTTGTGCATGTTTCCCCACGTTCATCTGTCCATCGATTTTAAAACTCCAAAGTTCGAGAAATATGATAGACATGAAGATCATGTAGCTCATTTAAAGAGATATTGTAATCAACTGAGAGGGGCTGGAAGCAAAGAATAATTTCTCATGGCTTATTTTGGGGAAAGTTTGATGGGAATTGCTTCATAGATCAAGATACTTCTAACTGGCACACATGGGATGATTTGGCTAGATGTTTTGTTCAACAATTTTAATATAACATTGACATAGTTCCTGATCGTACTTCACTTGCCAACATGAGGAAAAACACCACCAAATTTTTTCGTGAATATGCTATTAGGTGGAGGGAGCAAGCTGCTAGGGTTAAGCCGCCTATGAAAGAGTCTGAAATGATTGATGTTTTCCTCCAAGCGCAAGAACCAGAGAACTTTCATTATTTACTTTCCGTTGTTGGAAAAATATTCACTGAAGTTATTAAGATTGGTGAAATGGTGGAAAATGACATCAAGTCTGAAAAAATTGTAAGTCAAGCTGCCTTGAAAGCCACAACACAAGTGATTAAAAATGGATCAGGAAATCTTGGGGGAAAGAAAATTAAGGAGGATGTAGAAAATGTTGTGTCAGACACACAAAAAAGTCCATGGGGTCCACTTTATCAATATGCACCACCTCAACCCCATCACTATCACCCCATGCAGGACACACAATATTCTAACTTTCCACCTCAGTATGCAGTCTATAATGTACAACCAAATGCATATCCATCAAACTATCCACAATGGCGAGCGCCAACATATCAAAATGTACGCCTTTCTTCTCAAAATTTTCGAGCACCTTATAATCTCCATCCAAGACCGGAATTTGAAGGAGGTCAAAGGCCTAGGAACAATTTCACACCAACTGAAGAGTCTTACACAAGTTTATTTAATAAGTTGAAACATTTGAAAATGATAGAGTCGATTCCTCAAAATTATGTGGATCCACTTGCAAAACGTTTCAATCCTACAGTACGGTGTGCATACCATTCTGATGCTCTAGGGCCCAGTACTGAAGATTGTCGAAATTTAAAAAGAAAGGTGGAAGAGATGATTCAAACAAAGATGATTGTGGTTCAAAATGATGACCCCCCAAATGTTACTAAAAATCCTCTGCCGGTGCATAATGATGTACACTTTATCGAGATGATATGTGATGACAAAGAATATGACAATTCTCAAGAAAAGACAATTGAAATTGGTGGAGCTTTCATGAAGGCTAACGTGCAAAGGAGTGGCTAAGAAGTCAAGCTTGGTGATTGGGAGACACTCTTCTTTTCTCTAGAAAAAAGTGTATGGATAGTTTATTTTGTCGTCATTTCTGCTATGCATTTTATTTTAGTGAGTCAAATCCTTCTAGCATTTGTCTTATTTTATTTCTTGAGTCGTGTCCTAGTTTTAGGTTATTACATGCTTGTAACCTAAAATTTAGTTTGTTGTCTTGTCGTCAAGTCTTTTATCTATTACTTAATACCATTTTTGTGTTGTGTCACGTGGATCCAATCTATCTAGATTTTCATAAATACATCTCTTGTCAATTCAATTTTGGTGACATGATATGCATGAAAATTTGGTCAAATGAAATCATAACTAGTCATGGCATGAATACACTAAGGAAATTGGAAAAAATATATTCGAAGAAATGAATATACGACTTATACATTTTGAAACTTTCTTTGTTGTCGAAGGAGGTTAAAAGGAAAAGTTCCATTCAAATTTCAATGTCATTCGTCGTGAAGAAGATATTACTCAAATGGAAATTTATAATTGACAAACATGGAACAAAATTGATATACATATCCATCAATACATGCGTTGCAAAGAGATATTGTATGATTTCCACTTCACATCTTAACGAGCATGCTTGTATTTGACATTTTTAATAATTGATATAACGAAGACATTTTATTCTACTATTCAAACACCGTATAATTCTTTGCTACCCTTTTTGAGCCTTAACTTTATTTTCTTTCATACCCCTCTTTTGGAATCAAAATACAGTATAAAAAAAAAGAATCACAAATTCAAAAAGAAAAAAAGAAGTCACAAAAAGAGTCAAGAAAAAGAAAAAGAGTCCAAAAATAAAATAAAAAAATCAATAACAACAATAGAACAAGCTTCCTGAACTACGTTTGACCTAATTCTTGTTTTGACAAAATACGTAGGCAGCTTTATTTTAAGATTCGGTCAAACCAAGAAAAAAAATCTAAAAGGTCCTCATCACAAAAACTAAGCAAAAATAATAATAATATTGATTATTATTATTTTATTTTGTTTATTTATTTATTTTGCAAAATAGAGTCGATTCCAAAAATTGTAAGTCTTAATCATGTTACCGCATTATATTTGAGCCTTCATGCCAATCCTTTCTTTGTAACCCTGTCCAAAAGTCACGTTCCAATTCAAATAAAGACTTTCTGATCAATATTTTAACAATGACAAGTCAAGCAAGCTTTCAATGTTGATTATCGTATAAGGAAAAATGTCATGTTACTCGCATAAGGAGTGAAAAAGGAGGAAACCTTATTGATGAAAATCTTTGAAAGCACTATAAGACATCATTTGTGTTGAGAGAAAGTGAAAAATGAGAGAGTTTTATTGGTGAAAATCCTCAGGACACTATAAGACGATGGTAAGTGAGAGACATACCAAATGAGAGAGATTGTTGGTGAAAAACCTTTTGAGGCACCACAAGTCGAATGTGAGGCATGAATCTAGTGCAAAAGTTGGATTATAAAAGTCTAACTTGGAAAGACTGAAAGTTTGACAAAGTTAAAATTTAGATTGATTGGACAGATCAAGCCATTTTATCTCACATGCATGTCATGTTCAGTAGAATTGACCACCACTCTCAAAGGAGTTCCTTTTTATATTCATTTTTATTTTTCTGTCTAAATGGTCAAATATTTTTTCTTTCTTATTTTTGTATTGCTCAATTCTGTTTGCATTTTTTTTTCCTTGAGTTAGTCTTCATTAAAGCAAGCAGAAAATGATTTCGAAATTGCTACCATCTCTTCAATGGCACAAAATAAAGTTTGGTCAGCGCATCAAATGTGACATGATTCCAGAAATAGTGATATGCATAGTAACTTGTCAACAATTGACAAATTTTGAGAATTTATATGAATACAAGATTCACTGATTGTTGGAAGGTGGAAACAATATGACAAATCTGAAGTTTGAAGTTCTGAATAACTAGAGATGTTTTCAAGATTATCAAGGTGAGCTGACTAGTAAATGAAATCACTCTATCTCAAGCTGGAATTAGCTTCAAGCATGACAACAACAGGAGCAATCATCCTCAAAGCCAATGCAACAAATCGATCGCCATTTAAAAAATAAAAAAATAAAAGAAGAAACCCACAAATTTTCTTTCTTTATTTTTCTAAAACAGAGAAATGTTCATGACATAAAGGATATCTTGAAGACTCGAATTTGTAAACATTATTGCAAAAAAAAAAAAAAAAAAAAATTTACATACTTTTTTTCTCCTAGGATAAACATTTTCTTGTCTGAGAAATTTATTTCTCATTTTCTTCTAGGATAAACACTTCTTAGTCGGATACCACCACCACCACCACCACCACCACCATCATCATCATGTTACAGTTTTGTAGCTGTATGGTAAAATTTTACACGAGCAAGGGGCCTGTCGAAGTGATAATACATACTTCTCGTTAAACTTAGATCTAGCGGTTCTAACTGTACTGTGGCCTTGGCGCCCTTAACTCCACGGGCTTAGCGGCCAAATCACAGCTTGCTAGACGAGTTTAACAGGAGCAGTATTATACCGACTGTACCACCATCCCGGAACCAAGCTTCAAAAGCTATATCATGATCCTTTATACTTAAGTAAAGTCTAAAACGAAGCCATGGAGTTCATGTAAGATATCCTAATCAGTTAACATAGATATGGTATCCTTAGCTGGACATAGTCTCAGCCAGGAAGAGAGAAGGAAGTAAGAACTGAAAAGTAAATACTTAAATAAAATTAGTACCTTGAGACCAGAGTTGTAAACGATTGATCGTTTATTTTCTTCAAAGCTTTTTCTTTACAAAAGAAAGAGAGAAATCTAAGAACTGAATAAAAACTTGTTGCCTCTCTACAAATGAGGGCACCTATTTATAATACAAAAAGAAGAAACAAAAGAAATCTATGTACAGGGAAAATGGGCCCGTATCTGGGTCCCATGTACAGTCTATCAACTGTTTCTTGGGTCCGGCGGCTAAGGAAAATAGTGAGACCTTATCTCTTCTCTTTTCCCTTTAGTTGACGGATCAATTCTTCCGCCTGTTGTAACTCAATCTCCGATAGTATCTCATTTGGTGGTGATGACTGGGCTTCTTCGCACGTATCAGCTGTGCTTGACACACTTTTCATTGATGTGTCTGTTTTATCAAATTGATCTAGAGTTTGAAGTAAATTTCTTTTAACTTCCTCTAGATACTTGTTTATCATGTCAGCTTTATTGCCATCTTCAATCGAAATTCATCTGGCAATATGTTTGACGGAACTATCAATTCCAACACTCTTTAGAGGAGCGTTTCTGTATTCTGCAATCTTTTCTTTGATAGAATTGAGAAGTTCTTGTCCATAAATCTTTTTAGTGCTGGGATCAATTTTCATTAATTTGTCCCAAAAGTTGTTATAATAGGTTCGATATAAGCAAGGGATAGATTCTTCTGTGAACCCCAATTCTGGCGTCCATTTGTGAATCCATGGGATACTGAACTCAATGAAGAAGCATATCTGATCGATTTTTTCAAGATAACAGACATGGTCTTCTTGATATAATTTCGTTAGATTCGGTGAAATCTTCATCCATTCTTTGTATAATCTGAGGAATGGTTCTGGCAATATTTTGACAGTTGGGCCATGATAGGACCACCAGTTTAAGAACCAATTTGGGATTTTATCATTAGTTATTTTTGAACATACCTTTATAAACCAAGTATGTTTAAACCTGTTATTATTATAAAAGAGGACTTTTGAAAAGGCGTGGATATAATCCCAATATGTGAAGCTAATAGAGCTTCCGTTTAGGCTTATCTGCCTTTCTTTCATGGTCGTGATTCCCCAATCTTCAACAGATATAATCTATTTTATTATGATTTTCGAGAAGTTATAAACACTCGCATCGGTATTATAACCTAAGAAATGCTGGAATTCCGCACTTCCTGTATTTATCAATATATTTTCATAATAAGATCGGGTTTTGTATGACTCACCCGGATAGTATAACCCATTTATGAGATATCTTTGGAATATCTTCCAAGGTTCATTTTTCCTCTGAATCTCAGAGTTTTCGACAAGGAATATCATTTCCCTTTTGTCTATTTTTTCATAGTTTTTTATATCATCTTGCTCATCTTCTCTAGCTACTTTAGCAAAAGTATCTTTTTGCTTTTGTGATGCTAGATAGGACTGTAAATGCCCGTATAACGGACTATCCTTTGGAATATCTTCCAAATTGACTGAGGGTGAGGATGATGTTTCCCAAAACTTTGAGCTTATCAAGCTCCTGTTTCCATGTTGTATAACAACTTTATTTGAGGTATAACTGGAGGAAGAGTATGACCTTCCTGGGGATGATCTTCCCCTCCCACGGCCACGGACTTTCGCCCAAGGCGGATCCATCCTGCAAACATAACACAATTTCATGTTAATCTAGAAATAGCCGAGCATATCTTCTCGAATATTTTCTTGTAACAAATACTCAATGTCATCATGAGATATTTCTTCATATAAGAAAGATTCATAATCTGACGAATCATCTCCTTGGAGGATATTAAGGGTGATTTTGTCTAGTATTAATCTTTTTAGATCCTGACATAACGGGATCACCTGTAGAATGGCAATAAAAATATCGTCGCTAAAAATGAAAGAATACTCAGTCATTTAAAAACTCTCTTGATAGGAAATCAGGAAGGGAATTATCAATGCCCTTTTTATAATGAATCTCAAAATCAAAGGGAGCCAGCTGTGCTTGCCACCTTGCAAATATAAGTTTAGAAGCGTCGTGTTTGAAATCTTTATCAAACATATATTTGACTGCTTGAGCATCAATTTTTATTAAAAACTTCTGGTTATAAAGATCATCTTGAAATTTCAAGACACATTTGACAATAGTAAGCATCTCATGAGCTACTGTGGCATACTTCTTTTGAGCATCAGTCCATTTTCCTGAATGAAACCTTATGATATACTCATTTTTATCATGAGGATTGATCTGCTTAAGAATTCCTCCATAATCAATGTTGGAGGCATCTGTTTCAATAATTTTTTGCTAATTTGGATTTTCTAGAGTCAGGCAGGGTAAAGATTAGACCCTCTGTTTGATCATTTTTACAATATTGGAATGACTATTAGTCCAAGGATTTTTGTAATCCTTTTTCAGCCTGTCATATAAAGGGGCTAAATCTCGAGAAAGATTTTTATAAAATGGGGAAATATAATTCAAGAGTTTTTGAATATACCAGAATATCATCTATATAGACAATGATGAATTCTAGATAAGGATTGAAAATATCATTCATGATTTTCTGAAATTCAGAAGGAGCGTTTTTTAAACCAAAAGTCATAACGTTCCATTCGTATTGTCCAAATGGGACATTAAAAGCAGTTTTGTAAGTATGCTCTTTAAAAACTTGAATCTGCCAATAACCTGATTTTAAATAAAATTTTGAAAATATATTGGCGTCATATAATCTGGATAAAAGATCTCTTTTATTCGGAATAGGATACATAATCCATTTTAAATATTTGTTCAAAGGTTTGTAGTTTATAACTAACCTGGGAACTCCTCGTTCTTTTTCTGCAGAGTTATTAACGTAAAAAGCTGTGCAGGACCAAGATGACTTGGAAGGTTTTATCAAACCCTTTTGTAATAACTGATCAATTTCTTGCTTGCAGAATTCTACTAATTCCGCGTTCATCTGGCAAGGTCGAGACTTTGTAGGAATATCTTCCTCAGAGAAATTCTCTTCATATGGGAGAGTAACAATATGCTTTTTTCTATCCCAGAACGCACTAGGATGATCAGCACAAATATCAATAGCAATCTGTTCGGAAATTAATTTAATTTTTTCCTGTATTTTAGCAGACTTCATTGTTTCAAATATATTCATGCTAAATATTTCATATTGCAAAGAGTTTA
>JAJONR010003180.1:0-54221 GCA_029582245.1 Solanum etuberosum | reverse complement strand
ATATATATATATATATATAAAGGAGAGTAGCTTGCAATGTGATTAAACCAAGTGACAAGCTATTGAAAAGCCACTTGACAATTTTAAAACATAGCTGATAAATATTATAATAAAAAATTGAATTAAAAGATTAAAAATATTTAAATTTAAAAATACATTAGATTTTTTAGTGTGCAAAAGTAATTGCAAATAATATGTTGGTACATTATTGTTACCCTACAAACTAAATTAATTGCTTCATATATACCAACATGTTGCGATGGAGTGAATTCCTTCATATTTGAGGTTTAAATTCAGATTATGAAATCGTCTTTGTGATAAGTATTTTATTTTTTACGTGAGATTTTTCAACACAAATTCTAATTTAATTAAATCTCAGTATGAATATTGAATATCGAATTAAAAAAAAATTGTTTTATACCAATAAGTTGTGGTGGAGTATATCTTTTCATCTTTAGTTATAGATCTTGTGTTCGAACTTAGAGTATACAGTTATTTTTGTTGGGAACACTTTACACTCGAATTTAGATATAATTGAATCTGAATATGAATACCGAATGGATCCCCCCCCCCCGCCCCCTCCCCCCTTTCCACAACAACAACAATAGCAAAAACAAATTTCTGTTGGGTTTTATTTGCTCTGATTTCTTACCATAAATAAGTTTTCCTTTTAGGAAAAGATTTTAATATTTTACTAGTCCTTTTCTTGTAGGAAAAGTTTTAGGACTCTATATATATAGGCTTGTTCCTTCTAACTTAATTAGCATTCACAATGTAGTCCTAGGGTTTTTGAGAGTTGCGGTTATGAAGGAGAATTTTGTGTACCTCCTTGTATTCCGAGTGAATTGGTTGAGGTTGTTTCTCTTAATATTTTGTACTCTCATATTTATAGTGGATTGCTCATCTCCTTTGTGGACGTAGGTCGATTGACCGAACCATGTTAAATCTGTCTCTTTTGGTGTGTTTCTCGTTTGTCTTCTTACTTGTGGTCTTTCGAGGTTTGCTTTGCTAGCTTCCGCATTACATCTGCTTATTTCGGTCCTAACAAATGGTATCAGAGTCATGGTTCAAGGATGGAACCATGTTAGAGATGAGTGTTCATCTTGGCGGGTGTAGTTCTAGCCGCAACCTTTTTGACAGTAATGAAGATTTTTTGTTGGAGAATTTGTTTCAGAGAGGTTCTCTGTGTCGAGACGTAGATTTGATGGAGGAGATTATGGAGAAGAGATGCAATCTGTTGAAAATTATGTGAAGAAGGTGGATAAATTTATTTTGTCAGAAATTCAGGCCAAGGGAAAGATTTGTTGGGTTTTATTTGCCCTGATTTCTTACCATAAATAAGTTCTCTTTTAGGAAAATGTTTTAATATTTTACTAGTCCTTTTCTTGTAGGAAAGGTTTTAGGACTCTATATATATAGGTTTGTTCCTTCTAACTTAATTAGCATTCACAATGTAGTCCTAGGGTTTTGAGAGTTGCGGTTATAGAGGAGAATTTTGTGTACCTCCTTATATTTCAAGTGAATTGGTTGAGGTTGTTTCTCTCTATATTTTGTACTCTCATATTTATAGTGGATTTCTCATCTCCTTTGTGGACGTAGGTCGATTGACCGAACCACGTTAAATCTGTCTCTTTTGGTGTGTTTCTCATTTGTCTTCTTACTCGTGGTCTTTCGAGGTTTGCTTTGCTAGCTTCCGTATTACACCTGCTTATTTCGTTCCTAACAGTAATAAGCTTTTAAAAATCATTTGATAATTTTAGGATAATTATATATGTTAACTAAGATAACGGTACGATTGAATTTATACGAGATTAAGGATATACGAGTCTTAGTTTAACTCCTTTGTATCGGTTTGTTAGCAATTGAATATGTTGATAAATGTGAATAAAAACGAAATAGAGATAATAAAGTATGTAAAAGAAAGCGGTATAAAACGTTAGAGCTCCGATGATGAACGTTTGTACTGGATCCAATGTTTCGATGACTCTAAAACTCAGACCCAAGAACGATATAGTAAATGAATGCTATAAAACAAAGACTAATTAGTGAAATATGAAAAGCTTGGGGGTCAAGAATAAAAGTGTGTTGACGTTGTATTCCTTGGAATCAAGTGACTTACAATTGCGCGAAAATATATTATTTATAGGTTACAAAGATAATACATTAACCAAAAGAAAAGTTTTACTCAAGCCCTAAACTACTACTACTACAGTTAGTTGCTATCTACGTGAAGATATCATTAGTAGTGTCAACTAATATTTCTCTATAATGATCAGGGGATTTGTATGGTAATATCTAGCATATCCGTCCTTTTGTATATTTCCCCACATCATGAGGATACAAGTCATTTTCTTCCTTCGGATGACAATCATTATGATGTCTTTGGAAACTCATCGAGACCAATTTTGACCTCATTTTACTTTTTTGGATCAACTTTCTTGAGTCTTCTTCGTGTCATGTGTTCATCCTTTATACTACCACGTCCTCAAGTTAATTTTTTGTTCAATACAAGTAGTCCCTCTATTTTTCAGTTTTGATGTCAGACTGGCTGGGAAGTAGAATAATCTTCACAAATTTCGATGATAAATCAATCTAAGGATAATCTAAGCTATTAGAAAAGATGTTGGACCCATTGCCTTCAATGCGCCTACAATGCATAGCCTGATCATTGGTCCAATGACGTTGTGTCACCCAAGGCAATAGTTACCTCTTTCCTTGCGCCTATAAATTGGAATCTTCATGCTCATTCCAACCTTTCATGATTCCTTCAAACTCTTTTCAACTTTTTTGAACTCTTTCTTTAATTTTATTCTTCGCTCTTAACTTTCCATAACTTCACCCCCTTCTAGTTTAGGCAAATCTTCTCTCAATGGGGTGACCCGAAGAAGAAAGAAAGAATGAGTGATAGTACTCTTCCAAAACTTGGTGTTGATACATCCGTTCTCAGGACTTACTTCTTCTAGGATATGATTTTAAAATATGACGAAGAAGCAGCCATGTTGAGAAAAAAAAGAGATGAAGCAGTCAACAAATATGATTTTTTAAATAAGGGAGTCGTATATTCCTATTGTCCGAAACAACTGTAAATGGTCGAAAGATAGGTTCTGGGTGATTGCTCGCAGGGACTTTAAAAGTATCACTCTCCTAAATCTTGGTTATTCATTCACTTTCACTTATGTATTCTCCATGCAATTCGGATCCTGCACTTGACGAGGTAATCATCTTATTTTGACACACCTTCAAGTTGAATCTGGGTCAACTTGGGTCAGGGGTTTTAAGGGTTGTGGCAAATCTTTGGGCTTTGGCTCTTGAGACCAGGCAACCCTTCTTAATAATCCATTTGTTGCTTTTATATTTTCCCGGGATAGTGCTTGGGGAAATCATTTCTCTCATGGATCGAGGAAATAACTACATTATAATGAGCCTAGATGAAGATCACGATCAAGGCTATATCGACCAATTTATTACCATTTCTACCTCAGATATCACCAGCTACTCACTCCCGGAGTTATGAAATCAATCAGGTAAGTTCTCTCATCTTCATATGTTTTCATCCCTTTCAACCTTCTCTCCATTTCCTATGGTGATCTTATAGGAAAGTATAGCTGGCATTTGAACATCAAATTCCCTATCCGCGAATGGGTTTAGAAGATTCTGAATATCTCTATGTTCGATGACCGGATATGGAGACAGATGACCCAGATCGAGAATAGAAAGTGAAGAACCACAATATTCCTCTCTCATTCTCTTTAATTTGTGCCTTATCTTATCATGGTCTCTTTTTTTTGTCATTCTCACATGTTTCCTTCATATCCAAGTATTAAAAAAAGTTCATCTTTTTTTTACCACGAAAATTACTATCTTCGCAATCAAAATTCCAATAACATGTCAACCAGTTCTTCCTCAAGCCCTATATCTGAAATTTCAGCTAGTAAGATCAAAACTTAGATTTTTCTACCCAAAGTCTATGATTTCAAATTCTCTCTATTTCAAATTGTTGATTCTTGATCCTATTATTGAAATTTTTATTTTTCATATGATCTTTGATTGATCATTCGTATTTGTTCTACCACATGGGCCCTTCTTAGCCTAAGTTATTGGATAACCTTGTTATAGTATTTCATATGCTTTATTTTCATGAGTAAAATATTTTACAAGTTTATTAAATGTCTTCCAAGAAAGGGTTCAAGAAGTATATTTAGTTTAATGTGCAATATTTTAGAAGAGCTTCAAGAAAGTATATTTTGCTTCGAGTGCATTATTATAGAAGAGTTTCAAAAAAGTATATTTTGCTTCAAGTGCATTACTTTAGAAATATTTCGAGAAAGTATATTTTGCATCAAGATGCATATTTTTATAAAGAAAGTATATACAGTTTGTTATACAACGCATGTTCATCTTAAAGAAAACATATCTCAAATTTTAGAAAACATAGTCATATTTCAAAAAAGCATAATCAAGTTTAAGTAAAGTTCGGTTTAGATTAGTTCAATTTTGAAGAAGCATTATTGAACATAGACTCAAAGTATCAGATTATCAGTTTTTCTACTAAAGTGTGACACTTTTCCTAACGTGGAATATCTTTATAGTTATTAAGCATAATGCATATTTTTGGGAGTAGTATTGAGCACTGTGTTGGGTAAGGATTCAGGTAATCCTAAATCCAGAACTACACCACTAGCATAGGATATGATCATGTCGTTGATTCGGAAGACTCCTCAGTAAGTCCTTGGTATGGGCTCAGAGATTGGATCCATTAGTTATGTTCATCCTTTACCTTGGCAAGGTATAGGATAGCTCTGGTAATGTCGGAAAGACGTATCATCAGGAGGCTCACGTTATGGTTCTCGGTTAGAGAAATATTATTTTTTGTATTTTTATTATTGCATATATTCAGTTTTAAAGATTTGTTGTTAAAGTACACATGCATGTTTTATTATTCAGTTGAGTTTGTTTCAGTCTATCTTTAGAGTTCTTCATATAGCTCAGTATATTGAGTTTTAGCCACTTGTTTCCCTTAACTATCTACATACTATACATTCCGTATACTAACGTCATTCAACACTGCATCATTTCATGATGCAATTTAGGTACTCAGGATCGGTAGCACTTGCATAACTAGGATGTCACTTTCATCCAACTTTAGTGAGACCTACGTACTTTCAGAGGGCTATAGTTTATCTAGAGTATAAATAATTATCAGATATTGTTTGTAACGTATTCAGATAGCTTGGGTTATTTTCCTTGTAACCTATCTTCAATACATTAGAAGCTTCATAGATGAGTAAGATGAGTTTAAGTTTAAGTTTTTTTTTTTTGAAAACATCTAAATTATTCAGTTTTCAGATTTCTAAAACTAGAGTTTTTGAGTTTGTATTTTTAAAAATTGTTACATGCTCATCTTTCAAAATCATTCGCATGATTATTATACCATTTAGTATAGTAGTAGGACAAACCAAGAATTTTCTTGAAACCACAAATAGTTCTGAGTATCGGTCACGTCAGATTGTAGGCTCGAGGTGTGACACTCAGTCTCATATGCTACTTTTCTTCTAGGTTTATCCTTTAAATTGTTGAGATGTAACATTATGTAATGACGGAGAACAATACAATCTATCCAAAAATTGTACTCATTAAAATAATATTGGACAATACAATACAATACAATAAAATACAATATAATACAATACAACACAACACAATACAATACATTATAGTACGATACATAATGAAACAATATCATACGGGTTAAGATGACTCAAAATATATTTTAACAACACCTTTGAATTTTATATGTGATATTCTTCCTATAACTTTTAAGGAAACATAATAAATTTTTCCTTCTAATTTTAGAAATAATTTGCATTTAATCCTTGTTATACTTTTCATATAAATTTCCTTCTTGTTAGACTTTTGTTCAAATATATCTTGTCCTAACGAAGTCAGGAATACAAATAAAAATATGAATAAATTTGATTTTTTTTTAAAGTACAGGAATAAATTTGCCTTTTAGTAATAATTATGTCATATTTTTCTTCGATTACATTTTTTTTCCATGTATAATTCTTGAAATGACTTAATTTTAAAGTGTTGTAATGTAGTTAAACTTCAACTCTATATAAAACATAATAATTATTATATATTAATATTTTTTTGAAATATATATTTATAATAATTAATAAACTTGTGATGTTAATATTGAAGTATTAAGTGAAAGTAGTGTCATTTAATAATTTATAATAGAAAATGGTCATAGTTATTCCTTTTTATACCTTTTTGATATATTTACACTAGTCATCTAAAGAAGCATTCCATAATGTTCACAATATTATCCCTTTGTTTTTCAATTTCTTTCCCTTTAACTCATTTAAAGATCGTACGAATTTGTACGTTTGCAGCGCGTCAATTCTTATCCCCTAGGAAATTTTATTTTTTCCCAAGTCCCACATCGAAGTTCAGATTAAGAATTAAAAGATTTCAATCCTATAAATAACTTTCTCCTTCTCACTATTTCAACAACGGTTTTCAAAGCCGAAAGGGCTAAAATTTATTTACTCGAATAGGATGTGAGACTTATTGTCCCCAACCTATTACCTTCAAGCTCAAGTTCTAAATTTTTTCTTTCTGTTTTTGAGTTAATTTAGCGAGCGGTGGAAGCTTATTCATCAATCTCATCGCCCACATTTCCTGCTCGGAAAAAGGTAATATGCCCTTCCCTTTTAAATCTTTTCTTAGCTTTGTTTGTTATTTTTTCAGATATAATTCTTGCTTGTTTTCTAATAGAGTAGCCCTATTTTCTAGAGTTAAATTCAACTTTTCTCTAAAGACTTTTCTTTAATTAGTGTGAGAGTGAATAGAGTCTCTTAAAGTATTAAGTTCTTCCTTTACCCAATTATTGTTTTCAACATACAAGTTTGTGAAGACCCTTTTTGTATGAGTCACTTGGAGTTTTGAATGTCAATTTTAAAAATTTATAAGTTCACAGATTGGTTTACTGCCCAAACTTAAGACAAATGCTTTTCTTTTAACCCTAATTATTGTATCCTATTTTTTCTATTTTCATAAAAACAAGTCGAAATTTTTTAAGCCTTTACTATCTACTGTCAATGATTTTTAGCTTATTTAAATAATAAAGTCCTTTCTTTGATTTAGTAAATGATATTCTAAATCAGATAAGTTTATTTGTATTTTTTGCTTGATAATTGGAGCCAATGAATAGTAGTGATTAGCCTATGATTAACATAGTTCATTATTTACATCGACAAAAGTATGAACTTGAATATTATCTATTTTTTTGTATTTCTCTGCTTAAATTCTTGTTCCTTTATTCTTCTCTGTTGAATTCAAGAACCAAGTGGTATACGTTGACATCTATGTATTGTGTATGCTCCTATGTTGATCATATAGACCATTTATTTTTAGTTTATTTTCTTGTAACGATCCTTCCTATCGTTATGGGTGAGCTAATCATAAAAAAAATTGAGTGAGAAAACTTACGGAGTGGGGAGTTGAAAATTTTATACTAGGCTAGACTCGGATGAAATATGGACAAGATGAGGTCTAGGAAAATCCGGAGAAACGATTGGGTGAAACTTCTAAGTGGAGTTTGCTTTCCTTGTTTTAGGAGCCCGTAGGACTTTTTGGAAGTGAATTCAGGTGAATAGAACTCCCGTATCAAACTTGGCGTGAAGGAGTTGGTTTGGGATGTCAAGGTTTGAAGGTGTGTTACGAAATAAGCTAATTTGGGAGGATTTCTGAGGTTCTGTCCCCTGCAAGCCACCATAGCAGGTGACACACCACTACAACGGTTGAATTAATACCCACTATATAGGGAGGTCTTGTTACAACGCTTCCGCTATAGCGAGATTGAGCCGCTATGGTGGGGTAAGTCGCTAATAATGTAGAAAATTCTCCAAAACTGCTCATTACCATTCAAGAATGTTTTGGATAAGTGCAGGAGCAACCTAGGACAATTTTCATCTCTCCATCAAAATCATCCATAAAGGTAAGTAAATTACTCCCCTAACTTGGTAATTCGGTTCTTAGGCCTTAAAATTTGTGATGGTGACTTTAGGAGAGGGTTTGGCTTGACTTAATGGTGGAAACATATTGGTTTGGGTGGATTAATCATGAGTTTGGCCTGGGGTTTGGGATTAGGATACATTTTGGTAAAATTTAGGCCAGTTAAGACAGGTTTGGTGTTGTATTATTGTTTCTAGACAAGGAGCAAGCTAAAGCTTTGAAAATGGGGGTGAAGAACCACGGATTCCAGGTCTACTTCAATCAGGATTCACCTCCACAGAGCCAAAAGTTCATATTCAGATTTCTTCAGCAATTGCTTAGCTTACAGGTAGGCTAGGCTTAAATTAGTAGTTAGACCTGTCTTTAATTGTATAATACATTGTAGATTGTGGGGATATTTCATGCATATGCCTTCGGTAATGGAGCCTAGATGGTTAAATACGTTGGTTATTATTGTTTAGGATGATAAGATACTTAATTATCAATGTTGGTCTGATGATAGTTGTTGGGTGTTATCCTACGGGTTGTAACCTGTGGGTAAACTGATTTTTGAGTACGAAAATTTTCTAGGAAGGGTTGTTGAGGTAGGTGATAGTTGAAATTTTTCCCGTTTATGTTATGTGCATACGATAACTATTTCATTAGTATTACTTGTAAAATATGTGATTAGGGAGGTAAAAGAGATGAAACTGAAATGATATCTTGTTGTCAATCTCTTGCAATGGATTGTCGTATTTGCCAATGGTGTTACAAGTGTGAATGTGATTGTGTGATGTATGTTTGTCAGTTGTCTTGGGTACCACACTTGGTACATATTATCGGTTGGAACGGGTACCACGCATGGAACAAAATATATCTTAGTTGGCTCGGGTACCACTCCTGATACATATTATCGGTTGGCTCAGGTACCACACCGGGTACAAGATATCTATTGGTGGGCTTGGGTACCACGCCTGGTGCATGTTTTAATGTTCTTCTGTGTGTTGGTTCCATGAGCGAACTGGGTTTATTCATTGTGATGTACGTATTATGTGTTGGCTCCATGAGTGAATCGTGTTTATTCACTGTGATGTACTTATTATGTGTTGGTTCCATGAGTGAATTAGGTTTATTTATTGTGACGTACTTATTATATGTTGGACCATGAATGGCTGGATTGGTGTGTTTAAATACTAGGATGGTTCTGTGTAGACCAGGATTGCATGTTAAACATCGTAGACGATGTCCTAGGGATCCTTGGGTTGTCTGGGACATATATGATAAGGGAATTGAGTCAAGGTGCTTAAGTAAGGGTATTGTAGGTGGTTCTCTAAACTGACCAAAGGTCAAGGGCCAGGGTTGTTGGAATGGTACCTTAAGTGAGGTGACAGACTAGTTAACATGGATAGTTAGTAAAATTGAATTCGGAATTGGAATCGGTAAGGTAATTTTAGTGTTTGGTAAGATGGGTAGTCTCAGGAAACTTTCATGTGATAGACGAGTTAGGTTATTACATGATAGGAGGGTAGAATGGATTCTAATGGTAGTGTTGGCAGTGCAAAGAGGTAGAGATATTTGGGATAGAGTGCACGAGTTTAGAGGTGTTGTTATATGGTAGTACTGGGTGTAGTTAAATGATCGGATTATATAGTTCAAATTTTATGTATACTTTAGATCATTTACACGATGTTATGTGGTAGATTTGGGTCGATCAATGATGCATACAAGTACGCGTTTCTTGTACTAATACTACTCTTTCTATGCAACTTGACATAGTTTGCTTCCAGGATCAGTGATGTTTCTTAGATATGATCACCGACATCTACTACTCATTTTTTCCTTATGGTGGGAGTTGTGTCTTATTTTTCAGATATTGTGTTCTCTTAAAAGATATTGTACATGTGTAGACTAGTTCCTAGGGAGGTAACTATGTATTTTCCGAAGATATTTGTAATTTAGTCAAGATTGAGAGTAATTCTATTTTTAAATAATGTGATAAATTGAAATTTTGTTTACCTCCGCATTTTCAGTCATAAATTAGGTGGTAAGGGTTCTCCTATCTAGGTGTTAGAGTAGGTGCTCACACGATCCGATGATTTGGGTCGTGACAATTTGATATCAGAGCCTGGGTTACCGGTCTCCCAATACAAGAGAAAATGCCGAATAGAGTCCTGAGGGTTGGTGTGTTGACATTCACATTTAATTTTCATAGTTTTCACACATCATAAACAACATTCATGTAAGCGACAATTACTGCACTAATCAGAGAGCAACCCCAGCCACGACAACCTAATTATGTATTGATAGTCTCATTTTTGTCATATCGATCTCTGAAATTTATTACAAAAGCTTTCTAATCGATATGAACCTTCCTCCTTCCACCATCGGTCTTTGGAATGTTAAATCCTTTTGGATGGAAAGACGATTGAAGTATGGTCCTCAGATTTCTGCGCGTGGGAGAATCTATGAGTATATAGTCTTCCGCGGTAGTGATATAAATGATCTGCAGGTTATGTATGCTCCATCACCTCAAAGTACATTCATTTATACCTGTTGATCCTACAATAATATAGCCTTATTTTCCTCACCCACACCTACAACTATGGTCTCAACATCTCATAGTGGTATTGGTTTCCCAAATACACTTCCTTTTTTTATGAAAAGCGCTTGTTCAATCAAATCATAGGTAGTTTTCTAAATTGATATCTAGTTTATCATCCTTTTCAATGCCAATCAATGGATCTAGTTTGCTTTCATGTGTACCAATGGATCCTGGCCTAGAAATGATATCTTCTTTGCTAGAAGTACTTAGTGTGAATGCTACCCCGACTCTAGTTATTAATGAAACAAATTCAATTGAGCCGATAGGTGTATCATTCACCAACCAGTCAAAACTATCTCCCATGATAATTGAGAAACAGTCGGGATCGAGGTGGTCCTCTCTATCTCCGGGACTGCAGACCACAAATATCAATACAAAGCCTGCCCTAGCACCAATAATGGAATCTCTTCCATTACATAGCACTGAAGAAACCCAGAGTCATTATTAATACTCACAACTAACACTTTGCAGGTATCTATATCCTCTAATCATTCTAAAGGTCAGTATGTTTGGGAAGATATTAGGTGCATCGAGGCTCTCATAGGAACATAGGACATTCACTAGGAAGGGAAAATGGAGTTTCTTTATATACACATCAATTCTCAAGAAATTATGTGGTGGGAAGAGGAGATGGGAATCCCCGTATCATAAGAAGATTAAGGAGGATTTTGATTTCAGGAAATGAATGAAAAGTTCATTAAGAAAGATGTTTGGGACTTTATCGGAAAAATAATAAAGCCAAAGTGGATGATGAAAACTAGGATGAAAAAGAGATGAATGTTGATGATGTTAAAGTGGATGATGTACTTCTCTGGATTCACCTTTAACATCATCATCATCCATCTCTTTTCCATCCTCATTTTCATAATCCTCTTTGAACTTGTTGTTTTTGCTGAAAAAGTCTGAAACCTTTTTCTTATTGAACTTTTCATTTATTTCCTCGAAATCAAAATCTTCATTAAATCTTCTTATGACACGGGAATTTCAATCTCCTCTTTCCACTGCATGATTTATATAGATTTTATGTGTATATAAAGCAACTTTTTTTTCCACATTTGACCTTCCTAGTAAATGGTCTATGTGCCTATGAGGGCCTCGACGCACATGATATCTTCCTCAAACAGACCTTTAAAATGATGAGATGATATAGATAATACAAATTTTTAGTTATGGATTTCAACAATGACTTCTGGGTTTCTTCAGTGCTATCTGATGGCAGAGGTTCCATTACTGGTGCTAGAGCAATCTTTACATCGATATTTGTGATATGCAGTGATGGAGATGGAGATGATTGCATCGGTCCTGATTGATCCGCAATTCTCATGGGAGATAGTTTTCACTGCTTGTTGAATGATACAAATGTTCGTTCAATTGATTTTGTTTCTGTAGCTGGAGTAACATTAACATTAAATTTTTCTGGCAAAGAAGATGCCATTTTTGGTCCAAGATTTATTGGTTCATTTGAAAGAGCACTATATATATTATTTGGCATTGGAATAGATTATAAATTAGATACGAATTCCGCAAATTGCCTAGAATTGGATTGGACAGATGGTGTGGATAGCAAGAGAGAAAGTCTATTTGGGGAACCAGTACTACCATGAGATGTTGAGGCCATAGTTGTATTTATGGGGTGAGGAGAATTAGGTTGTATTATTGCAGGATCATTTGGTACTACTGATATAGTTTCAAGTGTTGCTATCATATATGTATATATGCTCATACTTTCTGTCACGTGCAGAAACTTGAGGACCATACTTCTAGTGTCATTCCATCCTAAAGGATTTCACATACAAAGAGCAATAGTAGAAAGGTGATGGTTCATATCGATTAAAAAGTCATTATAATTAGTGTGACAAAAAAGCTACCCATACTTAATTTGATCATCTTGGCCGGGGTCGCTCTCTGATTAGATCCAGTGATTTCCAATTCCATGAATGTTGCTTGAGAGGTGTGAAAACCCTAATGGATTGGAAGTGGTGAATTTGTAAAGAAGAGATTACAATAATCCAAGTGAAGAAGAAAAATCAAGAAGAAACCGCTTCATGTTTTATTTGAGCACTTGTCAAGAATGAGTGAGGGAAGTTCCTTCTTGCCTCTATTTAATTTGTATTTTTTATCGATCCATAAACAAAATTTTTACTTATCTACAAATTTCATTTCAAAAATCAATCGGTTTGAGAACTTAAATTAACTAGAAATTTTCTTTAAAAAATTTCACACTTTTAGAAAAGGAAAACAATTGATAAAATTGGTTCAAGCAACTTATAGGAAATTCACCTTAAGTTAAATAGACCTATTATTAAGAGTAATAACAACATAATAATAGTAATGACACGACAATAATATATTGATAAAAATATGGGATGTTGACCCAAACTTTCTTGTGGCTACATCGTTGTACTTTTAAGTCAGAAATTCAATTCTTATCAATTTAGGGATGATGCTGAAATTTATTGGACCTCAAGCTCCAATTTTCTCTGTCGTTGTAGGCTGATGAAATCAAGAACTTGGGTTCTAAAGTAAAATGGTGATTGTGAACTTTGACTCTTTTTTCGAAATGGTTTTCACCAATGAGTTCCAAATGCCTTGGGAAACATTTTTAAGTAAAGATTTTTGGATTCAAATCTCATTTTCAAAATTGAGTTTTTAAGTATATTGACCCATTTTTTTAAAGTATATGATATGGGTTTTGTTATTTCCCGATTGTGATCACTTGATTGAACTAGATTGTGTGTCTTTGGATATTGTTCAGAAAGGGAAGACTCAAGTCTCAGATTGGCTATTGATTGATTGAGGCAAGTGATTTCTAAACCCAGTAAAACTTGAAGAATTTTTGTATTTCTCTTCATTATGTGTGTGGGAGTAATGTGAATGAGGTGAGGGGTTAAATGATTCCACTTGAATGATCTTAATGAATAAAAGGGAATTAATGAAAAAGACAATGTGTTGATAATTATGTTTCTGAATTGCCTTGTTGTGGACCCTCAATTGTTGATTGATGAAATGTTTTGGTGGCATTATTATAGAGTTGAATTGATTGAGTTTATTGTCTTTTCCTTGTGGTCTGAAATTGCTTATTTGCATTGATTTTTGTGCACTGTAATGAGACATGTTGTGTGAATGTAGAAGGGAAATGGTTCCGATAAGTGTTATTGTGAAAACCGATGGGAAATGATTTTAGCTAGTGATATGAATGCCGAAGGGAATTGGTGTCACACCCCAAACCTAGTGAGGCATGACTGGCACTGAGTGCCATATTGACTGAGCGAACCAACTGAAACCAACCCAAACAATACACTTAGGCTGCCAAGGCAAAACTAAAACAAAGAAACTCAATGGGGAAACTCAAAGTGTTACCAAAATAAATACAAGGACTTCAGTGTCACGCTCCGATGCTACCCCTTAGGCGTGACACGGTGCTTAGTGTCACAAGTGACCCCAAGCTAACCCATGGCCTGCTATATCTATACAAGTTCAATTAATCATGTACTATGCGGAAGATAAACATAATTTAATATATAAATTAGGGAAAAGCCCAACAAGTCTGAATATATCATATATATGAAGAGCATAGTGATGACTGGAAACAACACTAACAACTCAAGCTAAATCTACTCTGTCTCAAAGCCTCTAACTGGATTGAGTTGCTGGGACATGCCCCGAGCTAACTCTAAAAAGACTGAAACTGAAAAGTAAAGACTGAAAGTAAAGCATGTTTATTGTCCTCGAACTAGGACTCACCAATGAAGCTACTTAATACAGACTAGAAGTCGAGCTAAACGCGATCTGGATGTTGAGTGCCTAAACCTACATTATACAATGATGTAGCGCAAAAGTATGCGTCAGTACTTTGAATGTACTGAGCATGCAAGATATATGCTAAGCTGAACAATATAACAACTAAACATGGAAATAGATATAACTGAAAACTGAGTTGGATGCAATGACCAAGTATTAATCATGAAGATAACATGCTGAACTGAATATTGAAGTAAATGTTGAATAGATGGACAATGCAACATGAGTCTGGTTGTGGGAGATACTATTAACCAATATAAACCATGTGAGCTAAACGTTGAGTCTGATGTATACGCCCCATTGAGAGGACTCAATGTAACACCTCGAAATCTAGTAAGCTAAACTGGTGCTAAGTGAGAGGGCAAGGGTCCAAGTGAGAAGTTACGAACCTAAGATTTAGCCTTGGCACCCACCATGAAGGCCACACGGATCGTGGAGGGTACCACGAGTCGTGGTGGTGCCCGTAGACCTTAGGCAGTAGCCAACAACACTGCCCTCACCTTCCACGACCACCATGACACCTCGTGGTGGGGACCACGGGTCGTGGTGACACTCGTGGAGGGCTAGGCAGTAGCTAGGCACGGCTGCCTAAAATAGAGACCCTCCCCACGAGCCACTAGACGGATCATGAAGGCCACCACGGTCCGTGGGAGGGGTCGTGGACAAGATTTGTTTTTTTGGAGAAGAGGGGTGGCAAACCTAGCTACTGGTCAAGGCCCACGGGCATCACAACGGCCCGTGAAGCCCTACACGGACCGTGAAGTCGTCCGTGAAGGGCTTTTCATTAGACTTAGAGTTTATGGTCAACTTCAAACGATCATATCTTTTAGCTCAAAACGAATTAGGTGTCTCATGACCTATCAAATTAAAGGTCTCTGAGTCCTCTTTCCAACACCACCGATTTTGCCCAATTCACATCTCGGAGTAAAAAGTTATGACCGAAATAGTGAAGCATTGTCAGCCTGAATTTCTTCACGATTCATTTGACGGGTCGTGGTGATCATGACGACCCGTGGTGAGCTTCCAGTGAGCCAATTGGGCATATTTTAAGTCAGGGGTTATTGGGTCTTTTCTCAATTATTTTAACTCAATGCTATGTCATTTTACCCAAGCCTAGGACCCTTATATAAGTTATTTTAACCCCAAAACTCACCCATTCAAGTCATTATTTCCAAAACCCAAGAGAAATCCCAAAGTCTTCCTCTCAAATATTTCTCTCTCTTGAACTTGAAGAAGAAGAAAGAGTTGGAGCTAGGATCAAGGTCAAGTATCCATTCCTCAAGCATTTGTGGACTTTGTAATTAAGGTATGATGAATTTTTATCCATGGAATCCTTTCATCCATGGAGTCTCCAAGATTCCTCAATTGAAAAGTAGAAATTCCCCAATTTGAGTTAGGATTTTCTTCTAATGTTGTGGGTCTTAATGAATGTTGATCCAATTGAGTTGATTATGATTGTTTATGATTGAATTGATAGGAATACATTTTTTTAGGATTAATTTACATGTACCCATGCTTAACCCATGTTTCTAGGTTGAGATTGATGTAAATGAGTTTGATGCCATGAAAGGAGAATTAGTGGGTTTAGAGGTATTATTTTAGGATTGATGAAATACATTAGAATTGCTTTGAGATTCAAGCCTTTATGATGATTTATGATTAGATTTTCCTTGAGATGGAAGCATATATGATGATTGTGATATACATTGCTTTGAGAGTGAAGCATATAGGATGATTATGAGATGTAGTGCTTTGAGAGTAAAGCTTATGTTATGAATTGTTGATTATTGATGTAATTGTTGTGGAAGGGATAGTTCCCACATGAATTGCTTATGTTATGAATGTGAAAGGATTTCTCAAATTGAATGATTCTAGGTTGAAAGGATTGCTCATCTAAAATGAATCCATACTAAAATGCTAAGATATAGACGAGGCAAGAGGCGAATACCCATGACCTATAATTGAGAAGGATATGAGGTGATTCCTCATATTCTATAGAGGACAGTAAGATGTGACTACCCTTATTCCCTAATGTTGGACATGGAGGCGAATACCCATGATCACTTATTGAAAGATGTGGAGGTGAATACCCGTATCTTATATTGAAAGATGAGGAGGCGAATACCCTCATCTTATAATGAAATGATGTGGAGGCGAATGCCCTTGTCATATGATGTTGGGCATGGAGGCGAATACCTGTGATCCCATAAGATGGACATCGAGGCGAATAGCCATAACCATATAAGCAAGGCAAGAGGCGACTACCCATTAGCCTTTATGTAAGGTAAGAGGTGACTACCCATGAGCCTTTATAGGCAGGCAATGAGGTGATTTACCATGTCTATACAAGATAAGCTAAAGATGAGAATGATAGGTGATGAGATTGGATGATGGCTTAAGGTTGACTACTATGATGAGTAAG
Source organism: Solanum etuberosum (assembly GCA_029582245.1). Lineage (NCBI taxonomy): Eukaryota > Viridiplantae > Streptophyta > Magnoliopsida > Solanales > Solanaceae > Solanum > Solanum etuberosum. Next base: position 37,395 of record JAJONR010003180.1, on the reverse strand, counting down.
ACTAGAGGAGGATTACCCATGTCTTGGCTAAGTATGCTTTGAGGTTACTTGAGAAGTATTTTTTTTATGTTGATGTTATTCATTATGTGCATTGATTATGCTTATGACTTACATTGTCTAACTCTTATGCTTATGTTGATGTTTATGCAAGCTATCATATTTAGTACATTCTTGTCCTAACGCATACTCTTGCCTACATTTCTTATCCAAATGTAGGGTCCGACGTTCTCGACTCTCGTCCTCGTGGCTAGGATCTTAGTAAAAGCAAGGCTTGAAGATTTGTGAGTCCTCATAGCATTCGAGGATTTGACCACCATTTCCTTATGTCTTTTAATTTTATGTTTTGAACATTATTGTATGGGCTGTGTCCCAATGACTCTTTTGTATTAGATGGTTTTGAGAAAAGTTGTATGAGACTTCCGCTTCGTTTTATAAAACTTTGATTGTGTTGAAAATGGTTTTAAATTTTACCGTTTTTCTATTATCTTGACTATGAAAGCTAAGTGGCTTATATGAGGCTTCTCGGTGTCTTGTGTGCCATGTTACGTCTAGGGTGTACCCCTGAGTCATGACAAACTTGGTAATTAGAGCACAAGGTTTAGAATGGTTCTAGGATGTCTCAAAACCACATCTAGTAGAGTCTTGTTCATAAGTGTGAAGCGCGCCACATTTATGAATGAGAAGCTATTAGATGCTTAGGAAACTTCTCTTCTCTATTTCTCTAAGTCGTGCGATAGAGTTTAACTCTATATGGTCTTTCTCCTAATCCTTAGCCGATGGTCTTCAGGATATGACTACTACAAGGGCTCAGACTAGAAGGAATAAGGAAGACAATGTGGATCAAGAGGCTCCTTCTCAAGCTCCTCAAGCTCTGGTCGACCCTATGGCTGAAAATGTGACAAATACGGAGTTTAGGTCTGCTTTTCAGGTGTTGGCTCAAGTTGTGACGGTCCAAGCCAATAGGGAGGTTGTAGTCCCGTGAACCCAAATGTGGGTACGACGGCATCTAGAGTGAGGGAATTCACTAGGATGAATCTTCCGAAATTCTATGGTTCTAAGGTCGAGGAAGATCCTCAAGAGTTTATAGATGATTTTTAAGATTTTGTCCATTATGAGAGTGACTCCGGTGGAAAAGGCGGAATTGGCCGCTTATCAACTTAATGGGGTTGCTCAGATTTCGTTCAACCAATGGAAAGAAGCAAGACCGGTAGATGCGGGTCCCATGGAATGGGAAATGTTTAAATCTATTTTTCTTGATAGGTTCTTCCCTCTAGAGATGAGAGAGGTTATGGTACTTGAGTTTATTAATCTTCGCCAAGGAAATATAAGCGTTAACGAATATGCTTTGAGGTTTACTCAATTGTCTAAGTACGCTCCTTCTATAGTGGCCGACCCTAGGTCGATAATGAGTAAGTTCATTTCAGGAGTGTCTGATTTAGTTGTGAAAGAATGTCGTACGGCTATGCTTGTCCATGACATGGACATTTCTCGTCCTATGGTCCATGCCCAACTGATTGAAGAGGAGAAACTAAAATGGAGATCTAGGGAAAAAAGAGGTCTAGAATTGATGATAGTAATTTCTCTCATGATAGGTTCGATGGACATGGTCGTTCAAGGTTTTGACAAAGGTTTTCCGAGAAAGGTTCTTCTAATGTTACTCCAAGGTCTAACAATGAAAGGGTGTCTAACCCTAAACCTCAAGGAGGAAATGGTAGTGGATACCTATTGCCTACTTGTGCTAGGTGTGGAAAGAAACACGAGGGTAGGTGTCTAGCCGGCATGGATGGTTGCTTCAGTTGTGGTGAAACTAGTCATAAAATGAGGGATTGTCCTATGATTAAGGCTAAAGGGAGAGAGGGCAAGAAAGCTCCTCCTAGTGGTTCGGGTTCCAATGCTCCCAAACAAAACCGATTCTATGCACTTCAGACTAGAGGTGAACAAGAGTGTGCTACCGATGTGGTTACTGGTATGTTGAAAGACTTTCAATTAGATGTTAATGCTTTACTAGATCCGGGTGCTACCTTATCTTTTGTGATGCCATTTGTTGCAATGAGATTTGATCTGATTCCCGATGTGTTGTTAGAACCTTTTTCTATCTCTACTCCTGTTGGTGATTCTGTGATGGCTGAGAGGGTTTATAGAAAGTGTCCCGTCTCCTTATCCCATAGAGTTATTCTTGATTACTTGGTAGAGCTTGATATGCTAGATTTTGATGTCATCCTTGGGATGGATTGGTTGCACTCTTATTATGCTTCTATTTATTGTAGAATCCGTGTAGTCAAATTTTTAGTTTCCGAATGCGCCTATCCGACAGCTGAAGGGGGAAAAATCTATGCCAAAAGGTTGGTTTATTTCTTGTCTTAAAGTTAAGAAGATGACTTCTAAGGGTGCATATACCACCTAGTTAAGGTAAGGGAAATAGATTCTAGTGTTGACCAACTACAAGGATCTAGTTACTTCTCTAAGATTGACCTTTAGGTTGGGTTATTACCAATTGAGGGTGAAGAATGATGATATTTCGAGAACGGCTTTTAGAACCCGGTATGGTCATTATGAATTTGTGGTAGTGTCGTTTGGCTTGACTAATGCTCCGGCGACACTTATGGATTAGATGAATAGGGTGTTTAGACAATACCTTGACATGTTTAATAGTAGACCCTCCTAAGGGTAGTGTTATGGTTTAAGATGATTCCGAATCATCTTTTGTGTTAGAAGTGAAAGCTAAGCAATGTCTTGATCCGACCTTAGTAGAAAATTTGAAATAAAACGGTACTTAGAAAGTTCGTTGAGGCTTCCTCCCAAAGGCGAGATGGTGAGCTTAGATATCAAGGTCGTTGTGTGTTCCTAATGTTTATGATTTGGGTTTACTTGAAACATCTCACCCATGAAGGGTGTAATCAAATTGGTAAAAAAAGGAAACTTAGTCCCCGTTTTGTAGGCCCATATGAGATCTTGAGACGTGTTTTTCCATGTCTCTATGATTGAAGAAGTGTGTTGGAGATCCGGCATCCCTAGTTCCCTTAGAAGGTTTGGGAGTTGATTAAAGTTCTTCTTATGAGAAATTTACGGTTGAGATGTTAGACCGGCAAATTAAGAAATTGAGAATCAAAGAAGTTGATTCCGTGAAAGTATTGTGAAGGAATCTTTTAGTTGATGGTGCTAATTGGGAGGCCGAGGCTGATATGATGTCCCGATATCCCCATCTTTTTCCTTCTACTCTAGCTTGAGGTAATGAGTTCCTCATGGTTTGCTTTTTGTTTGAAGTTATGTGTGTTTTAGATGTTCCCATGATTTCCTTATGTTATGCATGTTCATGAAAACTTGTGTTTTGAAAGAAAATGAGTTTATATGATTCATTTTCCTCATGTTGTAGTGCATTGAGTATGGGTTTCCTATAGACTTCATGAGATGAATTGATGAACATGCCTTAGCTTGGAGTTGAGCCTTCCTCCTTGGAAATATGTTTTGTGTATAGATTGCATATAGGCTCCATGAGATTGTGTTGAGCATGCTTTTAGCTTGGAGATGGTAGTTCCTCCTTGAACATGAGTAAATGTTTAAATTTCATGCATATTGGGTTGCTAGATGTAGTTCCTACCTTCCCTTGAGATGTATTGAGTATGATTAGCTTGGGGATGAAGTTCCTCCTTGGTTGTGTGCATTTTTATGAGTTGCATGCATGATGGGCTGCTAGTATTGAGTCTTTACTTCCGAAGGGTGCCTAGAAATTCCATTCGAGGATGAATGTTCCCAAGGGGGAGATAATGTAACACCTAGGAATCTAGTAGGCTAAACTAATGCTAAGTGAGAGGGAAAGGGTCCAAGGGTGAGGTTACAAACCTAAGATTTAGCCTTGATACCCACCATGAAGGCCACACGGATCGTGCAGGGAACCACGAGTCGTGGTGGTGCCCGTAGACCTTAGGCAGTAGCCAACAACACTGCCCTCACCTTCCACAACCACCACGATGCCTCGTGGTGGAAACCACGGGTCGTGGTGACACTCGCAGAGGTCTAGGCAAGGCTGCCCAAAATAGAGACCCTCCCCACGAGCCACTAGACGGCTCGTAAAGGCCACCACGGGCCGTGGGAGGGGTCGTCGACAAGAGTTGGTTTTTAGGGGAAGAGGGGTGGCAAACCTAGCTACTGGTCAAGGGCCACGGGCATCACAACGGCCCGTGAAGCCCCACACGGACCGCGAAGTCGTCTGTGAAGGGCTTTTCATTAGACTTAGAGTTTAGGGTCAACTTCAAACGATCATATCTTTTAGATCAAAATGAATTAGGTGTCCCATGACCTATAAAATTAAAGGTATCTGAGTCCTCTTTCCAACGCCATAAAGTTTTCCCAATTCCCATCTCGGAGTAAGAAGTTATGCCAGAAATCGTGAAGTACTGTCAGGCTGAATTTCTTCACGACCCGTTTGACGGGCCATGGTGGTCATGACGACCCGTGGTGAGCTTCCAGTGAGCCCATTCGGCAGTTTTTAAGTCAGGGGTTAATGGGTCTTTTCCTAATTATTTTAACTCAATGCTATGTCATTTTACCCAAGCCTAGGACCCCTATATACGTCATTTTAACCCCAAAACTTACCCATTCAAGTCATTATTTCCAAAACCCAAAAGAAATCTCAAAGTCTTCCTCTAAAATATTTCTCTCTCTAGAACTTGAATGTAACACCCCGCTATTTGAAAGAGCTAGAATTAGAAAGAAACTATTTTTGGAAAGATCAAATTTGGAAATTTTGGTAAGTTATACTAAGTATGAGTTTTTAGTCAACTTCAAACGACCATAACTCTTAGTACAGGATGAGTTATGTCACGCCCCAAACTAGGGGAGGCGTGACTGGCACTCGATACCTTATGCGATCGAGTTAGCCATTGAAACATAGCAATTGACTCAACTATGGGCCTAGAAGGTTGGGCAGCATCACATCTAAAATACTACAACTGGACTATCAAGGTCGTAACCTAAATATCAACAAGTCATATAGACGAAGGTAGAGAAGCCAAAGATAATAAAGTACTAGCTAGCCGACAAGGATGCAAATGAAGATATAAATACGTACATACATATATATACATGCCAAACCTATGGGGCTGGAGACTAGAAGTTGCAGAAACAAACCTAGAATATCGTGTCCACAATAACCTCTAAGAGTGTCATAAGCACTGGTCGGGACAAGGCCTCGATTATACCCAAACTACACAATAAAAGTAACAACCTATGAAAGCTCCAGGAAGAGGTGGAGCTTACCAACTCACAACTGAACCATGAATCCTAGCAGAGGGGTCAATCAGAATCCCTACCTGGACCTGCACCCACGAAACAAAAATGCAGCGTCCCAGGCAACGGGACGTTAGTACGAATAAAAATGTACTGGTATGTAAGGCAGAAAGTATAATCATAAATAATTCTTGTAAAAAGGGTAATAAATATACCACCTGAAACAGAAACTCTGATAGCCTCCATGGCTCACATTCAACCTTATATAAATTAAGTATGCATGGTATGCTCGCATAGTCGTATGTTGTGAATACATATATATAGATGCAAATGCATGTCATACCCAACCAACTTCTAGCAATGGTGGTGCCTTCCGGTTGCGAACCGGCATCATATTCACCAACTTGTGGCAATCTGTGTCTCATACGTATAAATATAGGTAATAGGCCCCATACCTTCCGATTATAGCTCGGGAGTAGAATGCATAGCATGTCATGTCATGGATTCGTAATGCATTTGTGTTACCTGAATCATGTTGCCAATCTTGGCCCATTGATACTCTTGTTCACATAATCTCGTAATCACTTTTGTATCACATGTAAATATTTCGTAGAACCTCATATTCTTGTAGATTAAATTAGAAAACTTAACTTGGATTTATAAAGGTAACTAAAACCTAAGGATGTTCATAAAGAGCTTAAAGTTATTCACTTAGTATCTATATATGTTTTCTTAGTAGTTTGTAAAAGAAAGTATTTCAGAAAAACACGTCCTTTAGTAGTTTAAACCTACGATTTACATTTAAGAGTTCTAGAGATCGACGTATTATTTTAAAGTTTTTCAAAAATATAAATTAGCGAGGAAGGAAGACTGATTTCAAATTCATATTGTTCAGCCCTAATCTTTTTAAGTTACTACACGTAAAGAAGAATAAGAATTTTTACACATGGACCTATAGTCAAGAGAATCACCAAAATGACGTAAACACGCCGAATACCCTATCTAACCGAACGAGTGGAATAGAAACATAATGGAGTCACAAAAATACGCCAGCTGCAATCTCAATGCCTTTCACAAAAGGTCTTTCTAGCAATAGAGTAGTAAAATAATATTTGACGATTTAGGATTCCATTTTTCGTGCTCAAAGGAAGTACAATGCTTAACCTTAACATACCTCAATTCTGGGTCTTGTTGTATCAATATGGATTTTACCCCTTCCTTACAGTATGCGATCTACAGAAAATCACGTCACCAACCATTACAGGAAGAATATTAACACGTCTGTGTCAAAGTAGCAATTTAGAGCTTACTAGCAGAGTGATTAGCTCGCCAAACCCTTTTTAAAAGTATGCTTCATTACCCTTTTCTTCTCCAAATTACAACCCCAAATTAATGACGTAACATACATTTTTGCAGAAGCTATTAACAAGTGGAGGCCTACGCAATAGTCAACAACAACCAACTAGAGTATGCCTGCACAATAATAAAAACTCAGAGTATCGCCACACCCCTCCTTTCCAACCACAAAATAACCACAACCAAATCGAAACCATGAGTCTTCAACCCATTAAAGACAGAAAAAATATATGTTATACAGTCCTACAATTGTTCAATATAACAATAATAACTCGAACTTACGCCTTCCAATCACCATCCTGTGAGTTCGTCCAATAATTACGTTTGGAATCATGTCGTTCTCTTCATAAGCAATAAGGGAATAACAGTGCAGAACCTTAACTTAAAATTGATGGAGCTTATAGTATTTTAGCATGTCTTCTCAATTACAAAGAGACTCCTCAAACACAAGACGTTGAACCAAGAAGAAGTCATTTGAAAATTGCAATCCAATAATAGAACCAATGTTACACTTATTTATCTTACAATTAATTACCCATCTATACTTCTTCTTCTCTTCCTGACTCATATCAACACAACCACACACAAACAAATCATTTCCGAAAATTCCAGCAACAACAACATCAGAAAGTACTTCAAAAACAGCCCAACATCACATAACTATCCAAATATGATTTTCCAGCCGTCTATTCGTGTTCTTGCTTATGTAGCATATCTATAACTTGGACTCACTCAATAAAATGAAGGGTTAGAATTATTACCTCCAAACAGCAGCAACACCACCTAAAAACGAGACTCCTTCACCACGAAGAATCCTTCAAATCACAACCAACGAGGAGGAAAGAAGTAACACAATCTCAATGAACATTCCGAGGGTGAAACCACGTTGAAATCTTTTAGATATTTGCTTGGATGATAGGAGAACCTTTAGAGAGGATTTAGGACTGTTTTCTTCTTATTTGGACGAAAAACAATGAGTTAAAACGAATGGAAATCAATCTTATAAAGCTAAACCGACATAGTGGCGAGGGACCCACCTTCACATGCCTGCTTGTGCAGTCTCACTAAAATCTGAATATGTCTCTATTCCGAAGTCATATGGACAAATAGCTTAGTGCATTGGAAAGTAGACTCGTAGACCTTCAATTCGGTATATTGGGAGTTCTTATAAAGCTTTATAGATTGGGATAAAAGCTCTGAGACATTTAACCAAAATTTTAGAAAATTTATCAAAGAAACTTACTCTAACTTTTGTCAACTTTTCTTTCCCAACTTGCTTGACTTCAAAACTTAACTTACGATCATTGGGCGACTATATCACCTAATAAAACCTCCTTCATATCATATAAGACACTCTTTGTCTTACCCTAAAGGTACTGGTTAACTTAAACCTTTCGAATGTGCGGGGTGTTAGAAGAGACATTCATTAACTCGAACTTGTTTAAGGGCATCCTTGACCCATAACGTTAGTATAATTCTTTAATTTTTACCACCCCTCTACAAACTTATTCTTCTAACATGATACACCAAGTCATATAAATCTCATACACTCATGCAATGATACACATATTATGCGAAAGAACCACGGGGTCTCACATTCTCCCCTCCTTACGAACATTCGTCCGCGAATGGATTCGAACAATCTCTTGGTTGCATTCTTTGATGCTACTGTGCTATTTGCAAGGCTATATTTGTTACGTCTGCATATCTTAAATCTAGATCTGAAAATCCACTTACAAGGCTTCGTATATCTAGCTCGTGACAAGCCATATAAACTGCAGTTTTGAGGTATTTAAAATCGAATTAAGTTTGCGTACACGAATAATTTTCAATTATTGAAATGCAACTCAACTTAAGTCATCAATAGTAGGGGGTACTTCTTCCTTATTTTCTCCTAAGATTCTCAAGTTATTTCCTCAACGTTGTTATTCCACCATAACACACTCATAGAAACCACTTCTTCTGTCCAAATCTTTCTTACCTGCCAATCCAAAATAGCCACTAACACCTTAGCATAAGACAAGTTTGTAGAGACAATAATATCCTCAACGGGCATAATTCGAAGCATTTTCGATGCACTTCTATAAACTAGATACATGGAACACCGGATGAACTGCTTTAAATTTTGAAGGAAAATCAAGCTCGTAAGCCACCCTGCTAATCCTTCGAATAATCTTATATGGCCCTACATTCCTTGGACTCAACTTTCCTTTCTTGACGAATCGCATGATACCCTTCATAGGCCATACTTTCAAGAAAAACCAATCTTCTACATCAAACTCTAAGTCTCATTGTCAAACATCTGCATAAGATTTCTGCAACTCTATGATATCTACAACCGATCTCTAATAAGCTTTACCTTCTCTATCACTTGTTGGACTAGATTGTGACCTAGCAACTCTACTTCTCTGATCTTGAACCAATAAATTGGTGACCTGCACTTCCGCCCATATTGTGCTTCATAAGGAGCTATATAAATACTTACTTGGAAGTTGTTATTATAAGAAAACTCAACCAGTAACATGTGATCATACCAGTTCCCACTAAAATCTAGCACACATACCCATAACATGTCCTTGAGCATTTAGATTATACGTTCGGCTTGGTCATCAATCTAAAGATGAAAATTCGTACTAAGATTAACTTGAGTCCCCAAACCCTTCAACAAGGATCTATGTGACTGTGCTATAAAATGTGTCCATCTATTTGAAGTAATCTATACTGAGACATAATTGAGTATAACTCTCTAATGTACATCCTAACATATTCCACTAAAAGGTAGTCCAGACTAGATAGAAATGGGCTGATTTCATCAACCTGTGAATAATCACCCAAATGGAATTGATCTTCCCTCGCGAATGAGGAAAAGATGTGACAAAATTCACATTTATCTCCTTCCACTTCCACATGGAATAACTATCTCCTAAGTCAGCAAACTAAGCTTCTGATGCTCTACCTCTCCCTATTAACAACATATCTCCTTAATACCATGACACATTTTCATGGTTCCTATGTGAATAGAGTAGCGAGAATGGTTCGCATGTCCCATATTTTTCAATAGAAGCCATGTGGCATTCGGAACATATAACTGATCTCTAAATCTGAAGACTGTGTCTCCTGCTCTATCAAAGGTGAATTTTTTTTTTGCTGCTAAGCCTTGCCTCTGAGCTGATCTAAGCTAGGATCTTCATTTTGTCAAGCTTTCACCTCCACAAATAGAGATGAAATTACCCAGTCCTGAACTGTGACTCTAGTATCATTGGAGTTTGATAATATAGCCCCAAACCAGCTAGCTGATAGAGCTCTTAGGCCATCTCCTGGTTCTCAGCTCCCAAAGGTGATAGAGTACCCATAAAATTACGACTGAGGGCATCCGCTACTATATTGACTTTCCTTGGATGATATAAGATATCCACATCAATAACTTTCAGCAATTCATTCCATCTGTGCTATTGTAGAATTACCTTTTTCAGTCTAAAAATATACTGGGGGCTCTTAGGATCTGTATAAATATAAACATTAAAGACATTCAAGTAATGCCTCAAAATCCTCAAGGAATGAATAATTGCGGTCAACTCTAAATCGTAGGTCGAGTAGTTTTTTTCATTCTTTGTTAACTATCATGAAACATAAGCAATTACCTTTCTATAATGTATCAGAACATAAACCAACCTAATGCTTGAGGCATAATTATACATTACATTGCCCTCTTTACCATCTTGTAGTGGCAGAACTGATGTTGAAGTCAATTTATCTCTCAGCTTTTGGAATCTCCCCTCGCAGGCTATTTTCCACTAAAACTTAACTTCTTTTTAAGTCAACTTTGTTAGGGGTGCTAAAAGTGGGGAAAAAAATCCTTCACAAAACTTATATAATACTCCACTAACCCTCAGAAAGATTCGAACTTCTACCAGGTTGATTGGTCTAGGCCAAGTCTTCACGACCTCAGTCTTCTGTAAGTATACCCGAATACCAGCATCTAAAACAATATGGCCCACACAAAAAAAACCATTAAACACAACCAGAACTAATACTTTTAGAATTTAGCTTACAACCTCTAACCTTGAGGTAACTGAAGCACTACTTAGAGATGATCTCTATGATTTGCCTCTGAATGAGAATGTACCAGAATATCATTAACTAATACAATTAGGAACAAGTCTAGAATGACATGGATATACTATTCATCAGGTTCATAAATATTGTTGGGTCATTCGCCAATCTGAAAGACATTACAAGAAACTCAAAATGGCCATATCTAATCCTGAAAGTTGTCTTTTGAATATTACTCTCTCGAACAAGTACCTAGTGGTACCCTAAATGTAAATCAATCTTTGGAAAGCATCCGACATCATATAGTTGGTCGAAAAACCCATCAATTCTTTGTAGTGGATATTTGTTCTTTATAGTCACCTTATTCAGTTTTTTTGTAGTCTATACACTTCTGCAATGATTCATCTTTCTTCCAAACAAATAACATTGGTGCACCGCTTGGTGATGCACTAGTCCTGGTAAAGCCCTTATCTAATATATCCTTCAATTTTGCTGGTGCAATTCTAAATGGGGGAATTGATATCAGCAGAGCATCTGGTAATGTATCAGTAGAAAAAATTGTCTCTTGTTCCAGGGAAATAGCAAGAAGCTCACCTGGAAATACATTTAGAAACTCATTGCCCACTATAATAACTGAAGATTCGAGGGCTTAGTATCAATATCTTAAACTCGCTCAGAAAATATGATAAGTACAACCTTTGGCAAACATTTCCTTGCCTAAAGATTGCAAATAAACTTGCCTTTTGGCATTGAAGCATTAGCCTTCCATTCTCATACTACTTCCCTTTGGAACTGAAATCTAACAGTCTTCTCTCGGTAGTCGACACTGACATAACAAGGTATCCACCAATCCATGTACATATCAATAACAAAGTCGAGCATCTCTAGCCCTATCACGTCTACAAATTTTTGATGACCAACAATCTCTATCGTAGAACCTCGATAAATCCTCTTGAGCATATATGAAACACAAAGCATGATTCAGATTTCATACGTACTTATAACTCAGCTCTATAGCACGATCTATAATTTGAAAGAAATGTAACCAGTCCTAAATGCCCTATAGCCTCTTGATTATAAGTGTGGTGCACAACACACCCATAAACAAGAATCTACAAGACACTCCCTGGGACACGACCTACTCTGATACCAAGTTTGTCATGCCCCAAACTAGGGGAGGCGTGACTGGCACTCGATACCTTATGCGATCGAGTTAGCCATTTGAAACATAGCAACTAACTCAACTATGGGCCTAGAAGGTTGGGTAGCATAACATCTAAAATACTACGTCTGGACTATCAAGGTCATAACCTGAATATCAACAAGTCATATAGACGAAGGTAGACAAGCCAAAGATAATAAAGTACTAGTTAGCCGACAAGGATGCAAATGAAGATATAAATACGTACATACATATATATACATGCCAAACCTATGGGGCTGGAGACTAGAAGCTACAGAAAGAAACCTAGAATATCGTGTCCACAATAACCTCTAAGAGTGTCATAAGCACTGGTCGGGACAAGGCCCCGATTATACCCAAACTACACAATAAAAGTAACATCCTATGAAAGCTCCAGGAAGAGGTGGAGCTTACCAACTCACAACTGAACCATGAATCCTAGCAGATGGGTCAATCAGAATCCCCACCTGGACCTGCACGCACGAAACAAAAATGCAGCGTCCCAGGCAACGGGACGTCAGTACGAATAAAAATGAACTGGTATGTAAGGCAGAAAGTAGAATCATAAATAGTTGTTGTAAAAAGGGTAATAAAGATACCACCTGAAACAGAAACTCTGATAGCCTCCATGGCTGACATTCAACCTTATATAAATTAAGTATGCATGGTATGCTCGCAAAGTCGTATGTCGTGAATACATATATATAGATGCAAATGCATGTCATACTCAACCAACTGCTAGCAATGGTGGTGCATTCCGGTAGCGAACCGGCATCATATTCGCCAACTTGTGGAAATCTGTGTCTCATACGTATAAATATAGGCAATAGGCCCCATACCTTCCGATTATAGCTCGGGAGTAGAATGCATAGCATGTCATGTCATGGATTCGTAATGCATTTGTGTTACCTGAATCATGTTGCCAATCTTGGCCCATTGATACTCTTGTTCTCATAATCTCGTAATCACTTTTGTATCACATGTAAATGTTTCGTAGAACCTCATATACTTGTAGATTAAACTGGAACACTTAACTTGGATTTATAAAGGTAACTAAAACCTAAGGATGTTCATAAAGAGCTTAAAGTTATTCACTTAGTATCTATATATGTTTTCTTAGTAGTTTGTAAAAGAAAGTATTTCAGAGAAACACATCCTTTAGTAGTTTAAACCTACGATTTACATTTAAGAGTTCTGGAGACCGACGTATTATTTTAAAGTTTTTCAAAAATATTAATTAGCGAGGAAGGAGGACTGATTTCAAATTCATATTGTTCAGCCCTAATCTTTTAAAGTTACTATACCTAAAGAAGAATAATAATTTGTACACATGGACCTATAGTCAAGAGTATCACCAAAATGACGTAAACACGCTGAATATCCTATCTAACCGAACAAGTGGAATAGCAACATAATGGAGTCACAAAAATATGCCAGCTGCAATCTCAATGCCTATCACAAAAGGTCTTTCTAGCAATAGAGTAGTAAAATAATATTTGACGATTTAGGATTCCAAAATTTGTGCTCAAAGGAAGTACAATGCTTAGCCTTAACATACCTCAATTCTGGGTCTTGTTGTATCAATATGGATTGTACCCCTTCCTTACAGTATGTAATCTACAAAAAATCACGTCACACAACCATTATAGGCAGAATATTAACACGTCAGGGTCAAAGTAACAATTTAGAGATTACTAGCAGAGTGATTAGCTCGCTAGACACTTTTTAAAAGTATGCTTCATTACTCTTTTCTTCTCCAAATTACAACCCCAAATTAATGACGTAACATACATTTTTGCAGCAGCTATTAACAAGTGGAGGCCTATGCAATAGTCAACAACAACGAACTAGAGTATGCTTGTACAATAATAAAAACTCGGAGTATTGCCACACCCCTCCTTTCCAACCACAAAATAACCACAACCAAATCCAAACCATGAGTCTTCAAACCATTAAATCAAGAAAAAATATATGTTATATAGTCCTACAATTGTTTAGTATAACAATAATAACACGAACTTAGGGCTTCCAATCACCATCCTGTGAGTTCGTCCAATTATTACGTTTGGAATCATGTCTTTCTCTTCATAAGAAATAAGAGAATAAAAGGGCAGAACCTTAACTTAAAATTGCTGGAGCTTATAGTATTTTAGCATGTCTTCTCAATTACAAAGAGTCTCCTCAAACACAAGACGTTGAACCAAGAAGAAGTCATTTGAAAATTGCAATCCAATAATAGAATCAATGTTACACTTATTTATCTTACAATTAATTACCCATCTATACTTCTTCTTCTCTTCCTGACTCATATCAATAACAACCACACATAAACAAATCATTTCCCAAAATTTCAGCAACAACAACATCAGAAAATACTTCAAAAACAGCCCAACATCACATAACTATCCAAATACGATTTTCCAGCCATATATTCGTGTTCTTGCTTATGTAGCATAGCTATATCTTGGACTCACTCAATAAAATGAAGGGTTAGAATTAATACCTTCAAACAACAGCAACACCACCTAAAAACGAGACTCCTTCACCTTCAAGAATCCTTCAAATCAAAACCAACGAGGATGACAGAAGTAACACAATATGAATGAACATTCCGAGGGTGAAACCACATTGAAATCTTGTATATATTTTCTTGGATGATAGGAGAACCTTTAGAGAGGATTTAGGACTGTTTTCTTCTTATTTGGTCGAAAAATAATGAGTTAAAACGAAGGGAAATCAATCTTATAAAGCTAAACCGACATAGGGGCGAGGGACCCACCTTCACATGCCTGCTTGTGCAGTCTCACTAAAATCTGAATATCTCTCAATTCCGAAGTCATATGGACAAATGGTTTAGTGCGTTGGAAAGTAGACTCGTAGACCTTCAATTTGGTATATTGGGGGGGGGGGGGTTCTTCTAAATCTTTATAGATTGGAATAAAAGCTCTGAGACATTTAACCAAAATTTCAGAAAATTTATCAAAGAAACTTACTCTAACTTTTGTCAACTTTTATTTCCTAACTTGCTTGACTGCAAAACTTAACTTACGAACATTGGGCGACTATATCACCTTATAAAACCTCCTTCATATCATATAAGACACTCTTTGTCTTACGCTAAAGGTACTGGTTAACTTAAACCTTTCGAACGTGCGGGGTGTTAGAAGAGACATTCATTAACTCGAACTTGTTTAAGGGCATCCTTGACCCATAACGTTAGTCTAATTCTTTCATTTTTACCACCCCTCTGCAAACTTATTCTTCTAACATGATACACCAAGTCATATAAACCTCATACACTCATGCAATGATACACATATTATGTGAAAGACCACGGGGTCTCACAAGTTAGGTGGGCTACAAGATATCAAATGAAAGGTCTTTGAATTATCTTTCCAACGCCACAAAGTTTTCTAATTTTTGAGCTCGTATGAGGGAGATATGCTCGCTTGAAGTCAGGCTGTCCATTTAAGAAAGTTACCCGAATTTAAAAGGGGTATTTTCATCTTTTCTTTACCCTATCAGATTTAATTCATTTTTAGTAATTAATTACGGGTCTAAACTGAATTGGTTCAGTTACACAATTACAATTCACGCTAGGGCTTTTAGGAAAGAGTTCAAGAAGAGAAAAGAGGAGAAAGGGCAAGATTCGTCGATTTCTTGAGGATTTGGCTGCGGATTTCGCCAAGGGTTGATCCCTAAAGAGGTATGTGAGTTCACATAGCGTTGGGTTCGTTCACCCACACACCAATCATGTTAATTTCAGCGTAATTTCATCCTAAAAAGTTGAAGGTTTGATGTTCTTGATTTGTGTTGAATTTTCTTTCGTTCTTGAATTAGGAAGGGATTGATGAGTTTCTTGAAATAATCGTATCGATTTTTAGAGTTGATTTTGAGTAGATTCTTATGTACATGTTTTGGGTATCTGAATCTAAAGAGAAATTGAAAAAAAGAATCGAATTTAATAGAATTAAGATCAGAAAATGAGAAAAAAAAATTCGTCGGAACCACCTGGGGGAAAGGTGGCGCGGCGCGCCACTGATGCGCCAGTTGGGCTGGCATGGCGCGCCAGCAGTGCACCAAAAAGCAGTCCCAAAACTTTGGGGCTGCCGCCCCGCGCTAGCAATGCACCCGGGACGTCTACCCCCACCCGTCTTTCATCGTTTTGCCCGTCTAAGTTCTCTTAAAGTGTCCTATCACTTCCTATCGATTCTAACTACTCTAAATGACTTCTAAACGCCTAGAAATCATCCGTAAACATGAATCATAACCTTGAATCCATAAATTCAAATTCAAGAAAAGTTAAGAGCCAAGTCTAGAGAGTTCTTATAGTCTTTTCAAAGGGCTTTTACAAATGTTTTAAACTTGTTTTAAATACTTGAGCATTAAGTTGAGTAAGACTAGGAGTGAAGTTCATTTCTTCAAAAGATTATATGGCAACTAAGTATTCCCGAAGAGTAAATGTTTTCACATTTAAACAAGAGAGGAAACACCGATTTCCAAGAGTGCTTTTGAGCTAGTTTTTGAGTAATAATCTCAAACCACAGAAAGAGTTATGTTTTTAAATATATGAGCTAGTTACATTTTGGGAGTAGTATTGAGCACCGGTTTGGGGACGAGTTTAAGTTCAGATAATTCAATGTCTCCATAAATCGTGTAGCCAACATGGGTAAAAAAGGGTCATAGTTTTTAGATGATTCCTTAATGCTTTTAGCATAAACTAGTTGATCCACTTAGTGAGTTAGGTTCTATACCCCCGGCAAGGTATAGGACGGCCCTGGCAGCGTGAGGCAAGACGCTGTATCATCACATAGCTCATAATGATGGTTTTCGGTTAGAGAATCTCCCACAGAGTTATTTTGTATATTTATATATACAAACAGAGTTTATATTGTATTTTCTAATACGTTGAGTTGTTGTTTATTGTTTAAAGTCTTCTCTTTATACTGCATCTATTTACTGATTTATATTGAAATGAGTTGAGTAGAGTTGTGACGAGGTAAGTGTTTCTTTTAGTTCCATTTCAAGCTTATGTCTTGTTTAGTTTTCCCCTCGCATGCTCGTACATTCAATGTATTGATGCAATTTGGTCTGCATCATTTTATGATTCAAATACAGGTAATCAGGATCAGCATCCAGCACTTCGTTGATCCAGTTGAGCATTTCAGAGTCATTTGTTGAGCCTTCTTGCTTTCCGGAGGATCCCTTTTACATTTTCTTTGTCATTTCAGTTGTTAGGATGATCGGGGGTCTTTTGTCGACATTCCTCATAGTATTAGAGGCTTCATAGACAGATAGTTATTAGTTCATTAGTCTTGATATTTCAGTTGTTTTGATTATAAGACTTGAGTTGCCTTATTGGCCAGTTGAATGTTTTCTTTTATAACATTCTAGTTTATTACCTGGACTTATCTTTGTTGAGTAAAGCCTTCCGCTGAGTAGTAAGCCAGGACAAGGGTTCGCTTGAGGCCAGCAATGGCTCTCGAGTGCCAGTCCCTCCCAGGGTGTAGGCTCGGGGCGTGACAAACTTGGTAACAGAGCACAGAGTTCAAGAGTCCTAGGGTGTCTATGAAGCCGTGTCTGTAGAGTCCTAGTTATCGGTGTGAAGCGCGCTACATCTATAATTAGGAGGCTGCACCATTTAGGAACTTTCTCATTTCTTTCATACTTATTTCGTGTGATAGAGTTTATCTCTGTAAAAGTTTCTTTCTAACTCGTGATTGCGCATATCTTTCATATCATGCCTCCACAAAAAGCTGTCTGAGGTCATCTGTCTAGAAGGATTGTTGAGGAACAAGGGGTACCTAATGCACCAGAAGTGCAACCCCAAGAAGAGGTCACCAATGCTGAGTTTCGTGAAGCTATCCGTATGTGGAGCTAAGTTGTGACCAACCAAGCTAGGCAACAAAAAGAGAATCGGCAGGATGTGACTGATACTTCTAGGATCCGTGAGTTCTTAAGGATGAACCCTCCAAGCTCCAATGGTTCAAGTGTCACTGAGGATCCGAAAAACTTTGTTGAAGAGCTTTAGAAGGTTTTCGAGATTATGTATGTTGTTGATGGTGAGAGAGTGGAACTAGATGCATACCAATTGAAAGGTGTCGCTAGAATCTGATTTGATCAATGGAAGAAGAAAAGAGCTGAGGGTGCACCACTTGTGAGTTGGGCTATGTTTGAGGAGGCCTTCTTGGGGAGTTTCTTTCCCCGGGAACTGAGGGAAACAAAGGTACGATAATTTCTTACTCTTAAGCAGAAATCTATGAGCGTGCACGAGTATAGCTTTAAGTTCACCCAACTTTCCCGTTATGCCCCGGAGATGGTTGCTGACATGAGGAGCATGATGAGTTTTTTCATTGCTGGATTGTCTCGTCTTTCAAGCAAAGAGGGAAAGGCAGCTATGCTGATAGGAGATATGGATATAGCAAGGCTGATGATCCATGTGCAGCAGGTTGAGGAGGATAAGCTGAGGGATAGAGAAGTTTAGAAACAAGAAGTCTAAGACATCAGGGAATGAGTCCGGGAAACAGAAGAGTAATGCGAACCGGTCATCTTTCCAACAAAAGCAAAAGGGACCTGCTCCATCATCTACTAGTGCACCTGCACCAAGGAACAAATGTGAGTTCGATAATAGACCTACACAGTCTCATGGTAGTGTGGCACAAGGAGGTAATTGGGCTCCTACATGTGCTAAGTGTGGTAGGAACCACCCAGGAACATGTCGCGATGGCTCCATTGGTTGCTTCAAGTGTGGCCAAGAGGGTCACATCATGAAAGAGTGCCCTAAGAACAAGCAGAATGGTGGGAATAGGGGCACTAGAGCCCAATCTTCTTCAATTGCTCCAACAGACAGAGCTGCACCTAGAAGAGCTACTTCATGGACTGGCGGAGGGGCAAACCTTCTATATGCTATCACTAGTCGCCAAGAGCAGGGGAATTCGCCAGATGTTGTCATTGGTATGATCAAAGTCTTTACTTTTTGATGTTTATGATTTGCTAGATCTAGGAGCGAGTCTATCTTTTGTGACTCCTTATGTTTCTATGAATTTTAATATCCTTCCTGAGCAACTTCTTTAGCCCTTCAGTGTTTCTACACCTGTTGGTGAGTCTATTCTAGCTGAGAGAGTTTATCATGATGGTACCATTTCCGTCAATCACAAGAACACCATGGATGACTTAGTTGAGTTAGATTTTGGTAGATTTTGATGTCATTCTAGGTATGGACTGGCTTCATGCCTGTTATACCTCAGTCGATTGTAGAACTCGAGTTGTTAAGTTCCAGTTTCCTAATGAGCCAGTTATTGAGTGGAGGAGTAGTTGAGCAGTGCCTAAGGGTCATTTTATTTCGTACCTTAAGGTGAAAAAGTTAGTTTCCAAGGGTTGTGTCTATCACTTAGTCCGAGTTAATGACTCTAGTGTTGAGACACTTCCTATTCAGTCAGTTCCAATTGTGAGTTAGTTTCCAGAGGTCTTTCCAGACGATCTTCCCGGAGTCCCTTCTGAGAGAGAAATAGACTTCGATATAGATATTCTTCTCGATACTCGTCCTATCTCTATTCCGCCATATAGAATGGCTCTAGCAGAGTTGAAAGCATTAAAAGAGTAGTTGAAAGATCTCCTTGAGAAATGTTTTATTCGACCAAGTGTCTCACCTTGGGGCGCTCCAGTCTTATTTGTGAGGAGGAAAGATGGTTCTCTTAGAATGTGTATAGATTACTGTCAGTTGAACAAGGTTACTATCAAGAATAAGTATCCTCTTCCGAGAATTGATGATCTTTTCGATCAACTTCAGGGTACCACTTGTTTTTCTAAGATAGACCTCAAATCTGGCTATCATCAGTTTAGATTAAGAGAAATCGATATCCCTAAGACTGCTTTCAGGACCCGCTATGGTCATTATGAGTTCCTAGTTATGTCCTTTGGGTTGACTAATGCTCCTGCAGCATTCATGGACCTTATGAACAGAGTATTCAAGCCTTATCTAGATATGTTTGTTATCATTTCTTATTGATGACATTCTAATCTATTCGAGGAATGAGGAAGATCATGCTAGTCATCTCAGAGTAGTTCTTCAAACTCTCAAGGATAAGGAGTTATATGCTAAGTTTTCTAAGTGTGAATTTTAGCTTGAGTCTGTGGCATTCTTAGGCCATATTATTTCCGGTGATGGAATTCGAGTTGATACTCAAAAGATAGAGGCAGTGCAGAACTGGCCTAGACCCACGTCTCCAACTGACATTAGGAGTTTCTTGGGATTGGCCGGCTATTATAGAAGGTTCGTCGAGGGGTTCTCATCTAGTTCATCTCCTTTGACCAAGTTGACTCAGAAAATAGTTAAGTTTTAATGGTTTGAAGCTTGCAAGAAAAGCTTTCAGGAATTGAAAAAGCGGTTGACTACTGCCCCAGTATTGACCTTACCAGAGGGTACACAAGGTTTTGTGGTATATTGTGATGCGTCCAGAGTTGGACTGGGTTGTGTGTTAATGCAGAATGGCAAGGTTATAGCTTATGCCTCCAGACAGCTTAAGATTCACGAGAGGAATTACCCAACCCATGATCTAGAGTTGGCTGCTGTAGTATTCACTTTGAAAACATGGCGTCACTATCTTTATGGTGTTCATATAGATGTGTTCACTGATCATAAGATCCTTCAATATGTGTTTAGTCAGAAAGAGCTTAATCTCACACAGATGAGGTGGTTGGAGTTACTCAAGGATTATGACATAAGTATTCTCTATCACCCAGGTAAGGCTAATGTTGTTGTTGATGCCTTGAGAAGATTGTCTATGGGTAGTACTGCCCATTTTGAGGAAGACAAGAAAGAGTTAGCTAAAGATGTGCACAGACTTGCGCAATTGGGAGTTCGTTTAATGGATT
Source organism: Solanum etuberosum (assembly GCA_029582245.1). Taxonomy (NCBI): domain Eukaryota; kingdom Viridiplantae; phylum Streptophyta; class Magnoliopsida; order Solanales; family Solanaceae; genus Solanum; species Solanum etuberosum. Next base: position 16,703 of record JAJONR010003180.1, on the reverse strand, counting down.
CCAATTAAGGAGGAGTGGTGGTGATGAATGGGGCTGAATCATCACTAATGTCTGAAGTAAAAGAGAAACAAGACCAAGATCCTATTTTGGTTGAATTGAACGAAAATGTTCATAAGCAAAAAGTGATGGCTTTTGAACAAGGGGGAGATAGTGTATTGAGGTATCAAGGTAGATTGTGTGTGCCAAGGGTGGATGAACTCCAAGACAGGATCATGGAGGAAGCTCATAGCTCCAGATATTCTATCCATCCGGGTTCCAAAACGATGTATCGTGACTTGAGAGAGGTTTATTGGTGGAGTAGTATGAAGAAGGGCATTGCAGAGTTTGTTGCTAAGTGTCCGAATTGCCAACAAGTTAAGGTAGAACACCAAAGGCCCGGTGGTATGGCTCAAAATATAGAGATTCCAGAATGGAAGTGGGAGATGATCAATATGGATTTTATTACGGGTTTACCACGGTCTCGCAGGCAGCATGATTCCATTTGGGTGATTGCAGATCGAATGACTAAATCAGCCCACTTTTTGCCAGTAAAGACTACCCATTTAGCAGAGGATTATTCCAAGTTATATCTTCAAGAGGTAGTTAGACTTCATGGAGTTCCGTTGTCGATTATTTCAGATAAAGGTGCACAATGTACTGCACAATTCTGGAAGTCTTTCCAAAAATATTTGGGTTCGGAAGTGAATTTGAGTACTGCTTTTCATCCTCAGAATGATGGTCAAGCAGAGCGCACCATTCATACTTTAGAAGATATGTTGAGATCTTGTGTGATCGATTTTAAGGATAATTGGGATGATCACCTACCTCTCATTGAGTTTGCTTATAACAATAGTTACCACTCTAGCATCCAAATGGCTCCATATGAGGCTCTGTATGGGAGAAGATGCAAATCCTATTGGATGGTTTGAGGTTGGTGAAGCTGGGTTGATAGGAACAGACTTAGTTCATCAAGCTATGGAGAAAGTAAAGGTTATTCAAGAGAGATTGAAAACAGCGCAGAGTCGTCAGAAATCCTATACAGATTAGGAGAAGAGACTTAGAGTTTGAGGTAGATCATTGGGTTCATTTGAAGGTTTCACCCATGAAGGGTGTTATGAGATTTGGCAAGAACGGGAAGCTTAGTCCCTAGTATATTAGTCCTTACAGAATATCCAAGAGGATCGGTAGCGTGGCTTATGAGTTGGAGCTACCGCAAGAGTTAGCAGCGGTCCATCCAGTATTTCACATTTCTATGTTGAAGAAGTGTATTAGAGATCCTTCACTTATCATACCTACTGAAGATATTGGTATGAAGGATAGTTTATCTTATGAGGAGATTCCTGTTCAGATTTTAGACCGCCAGGTTGACAAGTTGAGAACCAAGGAAGTAGCATCAGTCAAAGTTCTGTGGAGAAATCAATTTGTTGAGGAAGCTACTTGGAAAGCTGAGGAGGACATGAATAAGATATACCCACATCTCTTTGAGTCCGGAGAAGTTCCAAACTAACGTACTAATCCTTTTCTTGGCATTTATTTTAAGTTGGCATGTTTTGTATATATATTGCTTGTTGGGTGTTTGAACTGAATGTTAGATGTTACACCCTTAGCCTACTAAGAGTAATCTCATTCGAGGATGAATGTTCCCAAGGGGGATATATTGTAACACCAGCTATTTGAAAGAGCTAGAATTAGAAAGAACCATTTTTGGAAAGAATGAAAATCTGAAATTTGGTAAAGTTATGTTAAGTATGAGTTTTGGGTCAACTTCAAACGACCATAACTTTCAGTACAGGATGAGTTAGGTGTGCCTTAAGATGTCAAATGAAAGTTCTTGGAATCCTCTTTCCAACGCCACTGAGTTTGCTAATTTTCGAGCTCGTATGAGGGAGATATGCCCATTTGAAGTTGGGCAATCCAGTTAAGGAAAGTTACCCAGATTTAAGAGGGGTATTTTGGTATTTTCCTTACCCAATTAACTTAAAATGAAATTTGGTAATATCTAGGGGTCTAAACTGATTTGGTTCAGTTTTAAAAATCCTAAAATACTCTAGGTCTTTGAGAGAAGTTCAAGAAGAGGAGAAAAAGGAGAAAAGTCAATCGTTCGTCAAGTTCTTGAAGATTTCGTTGCGGATTTCGCCAAGGGTTTAATCCCTAAGAGGTATGTGAATTCACATAGCGTTGGGTTCGTTCACCCACAAGCCAATCATGATTAATTCAGCGTAATTTTATTCTTGAAATTTAAGGATTTGAGTTCTAGATGAGTTTTATTGAAGTTTCTTTCAAAATATCGAATAGTTGAAGTTTTGATGAGTTCTTGAGATAGTCGTATGGATTTTAAGGTTGTTTTTTAGTAGATTCTTGTATACTAATGTGGGGTATTCAAATCTAAGTGATTGGGGAAGAAACCATTCGATTCTAGGCGAATTGGGGTTAGAAAACGAGGAAGAAAAATTCGGACAGAAACTAAAGTACCTCGCGGACCTGTTCCTCAGAAGTGAAACTTTCCCCTCCTCATCGTGGAGAGGATGCGGACTCCACTGTTTCAAAACTATTTCGCGACCAAATACTAAAATACATCTCCGCGTCGCAGACTTTCTCCCAGACAGTATTTTCTCGACCGTTTCTCATGATTAACTATCTAAAAACACTCTTAATCATCACGATATCCTTCCTATCACAAATCATAACCTTGAATTCCTAATTCAAATTCAAGGTAGAGTTAAGAGTCAAGTATTGAGAGTTTTTCGAGTCATTTCAAAAGTCTTTTTTAAACTTGTTTTAAAACTTGAACATTGAGTTGAGAAAGAGTAAGAGTGAAGTTCATTTTCTTAAAAATGATATATGGGAAGGAAGTATTCCCAAAGAGTAAATGTTTTTCACATTAAAGATGAGAGGAAACACCAATTTCCAAAAGAGTTTTCATGAGTAGTTTTGAGTTCCATCTCTTTTAAGAGGTAGATTTTGAGTAATAATCTCAAACCACAGAGAAAGAGTTGTGTTTTTAAACATATGAGCTGAGTATATTTTGGGAGTAGTATTGAGCACTGATATGGGGACGAGTTCATAATAACTCAAGTCTCCACAAACCATGTAGCCAACGTGGGTAGAAAGGGTCATACTTTTTAGATGATTCCTTAATAATTTTAAGCATAACTTAGTGGATCCACTTAGTTGAGACGTTCTATATCCCGACAAGTTATAGGACAGTTCTGGCAGCGTGGGCGAGACGTTGTATCATCACATAGCTCATAGTGATGGTTGTCGGTTAGAGAATCTACCAAAAAGAATTTATTTTTTATTTTTATACACAACTGAGATATTATTGTATTTTCCAATAATTTGAGATGTTATCTACTGTTTTAAAGGCTTTATATAAACTGCATCTTTATTGTTGTTTTATTTTTGCATTGAATTGAGTATCCATGAGTTGAGTAAAGCTGAGGTAAGTGTTTAGATTCCAGTTCAAGCTTACATATTGTTTAGATTTCCCCTCACATGCTCGTACATTCAATGTACTGACGCCATTTGGCCTGCATCATTTTATGATGCAGATACAGGTAACCAGGATCAACATCCAGCGCTTCGTTGATCCAGTTGAGCATTTCAGAGTCATTTGGTGAGCCTCCTTGCTTTCCGAAGGATTCCTTTTTATATTGCTTTATCATTTCAGTTGTTAGGATTACCGGGGGTCTTTTACCGACATCCCTCATAGTATTAGAGGCTTCATAGACAGATAGTTATAGTTCATTAGTCTTTTCATTTTCATTCCGTTTATGTTGAGACTTGAGTTGCCTTATTGGCCAGTTGAATGCTTCTTTACAACATTCTAGTTTATTTCATGAATTTATCTTTGTTGAGTAAAGTCTTCCGATGAGTATTAAGCCAGGCCAAGGGTTCACTTGGGGCCAACAATGGTTCTCGAGTGCCAGTCCCGCCCAGGGTGTAGATATGTATCACTTTTGAATATAGCACAATTTATAGAAAATTATTTCAAACAAAGCCTTCCTCATGTATTGCTACAAAAGTATATGGTTTCGTAGATATTTGAGATATTTTAGTACGAAAGTAAAAATATAATTTTATCAAATTCCAATGTAATTTAAATACTTTTTTTGTTCAATCGCGTATGTTGTTACGATAATATTCTCAAATTTAGGCTCATAAGGCTTAGATATAGGTAAGTGATATTTCGTGATAAAGCTAAAAGGATATAGTTCCGGCTAGTGATATAAATGCCAAAGGGAAATGGTTCCGACAAGTGATATTGTGTGATAAAGCCGAAGGGAAATGGTTCTGGCTCGTAATATAAATGCCGAAGGAAAATGGTTCCGGCAAGAGACATTATGTGAAAGCCGAAGGAAAATGGTTCCGGCTAGTGATATTGTGCCGAAGGAAAATGATTCCGACAAGTGACATTGTGCCGAAGGGAAATGATTCCAGTAAATGTTGACTATTATGATCGATCAATGGTTTCGGTAAATGTTGACTATTATGATCGATCAATGATTTCGGTAAAAGTTGACTATTATGATTGATCTACTTGATGCATATGATTGATCTACTTGATGTATATGATTGATCTATTTGATTCATGGGATTGACATACTTGGTATTTCTGATTGACATGTTTGGTTGTGTATAACATACTTGGTAATTGTGATTGTCATACCTGGTACTTGTGATTAAATGACTTGATACTTGTTAATTGTTGGACTCGGACTAGTGGCAGTGATTGATGAGCCTTGTGACTTGTTCACTGTAAACTATTAGGTTGAGTTGATTTCTATGCAGGTTGTAGTTTATGTTAGAATGAATAATTTTTTCGCTTTCATCTTATTCTTGCTTTAATTTCTGCATTTCCTTCATTTCTTCGGGTTGAGGCTGATTTGTCTTGGTTGTAGTAGACGATTGCCATCACATCCCTTTTTAGGTCATGACATGTGGTGCCAACAAATATTTCTCTATAATGATCAGGGTATTTGTATGATAATATCTAGCATATCCGTCCTTTTGTTTATTTCCCCACATCATGAGGATACGAGTCCTTTTCTTCCTTCGGATGAAAACCATTATGATGTCTTTGGAAACTCACTGAGACCAATTTTTTCTGACCTCATTTTACTTTTCCGAATCAACTTCCTCGAGTCTTTTTCGTGTCATCATGTGTTCATCCCTTATACTACCATGTCCTCAAGTTATTTTTTATCTAATACAAATAATCCCTCTATTTCTTAGTTTTAATGTCAGACATGACTAGTAAGCATAATAATAATCAAAAGTTTCGATGATAAATCAATCTGAGGATACTCTAAGCTATAAAAAAAGATATTGGTCCCATTGCCTTCAACGCACCTGCCACGCATAGCTTGATCATTATATATATATATATATATTTTGTTCCTCACCGATTTTTTTTATTTTGAGCGAGGTACAACTAACAAAAGTTGTATGAGGATCCACTCACTTTTTAACACATGGATTGTGGGCCCAAATTATCCTTTAAATCTGCAAAAGAAATCAAAAGGAGAGAGAATATAAATTTTGAGTGAAAATTAAAAAGTAAATGCCGGGTCCACGCCAAATCCAATTAAATATATTAGTAAAATATTGGATTAAATGTGCTTTAGTGCACACTCCACAGTAGCAAAAATTGGAGGGAACGAGAAGACACTTTCCCTCCATAATAAGGTATTTTGATCACATCTCACCAAACAAAAGATACAATATAACTAATCACTTTCTTTCTCAAAGAAAATATCAATTCTATACAAGAAACTCTCCACTCTACATGTAATGAATCTATCATCTTTTTTGTTTTCATTTTCTTTTATAACAACACACTCTCTAGGTCTAAATGTAATTAATATATCAATTTTTTCAGTGCTCTTTCTTATTTTTGTTATTCGGATTTGTGCAATTACTTGTCTTGCCAATTTTTTCAAGGTATAAGAAAAAGAAAAAAGAAAAGTTACTTATCAATGAATCTTGTTTTGATACATATACATCATCAACATAAATATTTTATCTTTAAAGACTGAAAATCATTATGCTAAAAAAATTCATACCTGAAAAATATGGACAACAGAAAAGTGCAGACGAAGATTAAAGTTATTGAGCAAGATTTAGAGGGAAGAATCAAGATCAACATCAACTTTTCAATTTTTTAAGCATCGACACCCTATCAACTTTTTTTTTGACATTAACAAGATCCCCAACATTGAAACACCAATCTTCAAAAAATTTGCACCAATCTTCCAGAAAATTGCATGTTTAATTTCAATAGCTGACATGCAGATTTTTATTGAAATAAATTTGCTAGAAAAGAATGTAAACTTTTTTTTGATGTTCAAGAAGAAGAAGAAAGAGTGCTAGAATTCGTTGGAACGAGTGACAATTGAGCCCCACAATGCACATTTAATCCAATATTTTACTAATATATTTAATGGGATTTAGCATGGACCCCACATTTTCTTTTTAATTTTCACTCAAAATTTATATTCTCTCCTTTTGATTTCTTTAGCAAATTTAAAGGACAAATTGGCCCACAATTGCATATGTTAAAAAGTGAGTGGATCTTCATACAACTTTTGTTGGTTGTACCTCGCTCAAAATAAAAAAATTCGCATCCTTAACTTTTCATATCTTCATCCCTTTCTAGTTTAGGCAAATCTTCTCTCATTGGGGGTGGCCCAAAGAAGAAAGAAAAAAATTGAGTAACAGTTCTCTTCCAAAACTTTATGTTAGTAACATCGTTCCTGGGACTTACTTCTTTTAGGATGATTTTATAATCTGACCATGCAGACATGATGAGAAAAAAATGAGAGATGAAATTGCCAGCAAATATGCTTTTTTAATAAGGGAGTCAGATATTCCTATTGTCTGAAACAACTGTAAGTAGTTGAAGGACAGGTTCTAGGTAATTGCTCCAGGGACTTCACAATTATCAATTTTCTAAATCTCGATTAGTCATTCACTTCAACTTGTGTTTTCTCCATGGGTTTCGAATCCTGCTATTGACGAGGTGATCATCTTATCTTGACAAACCTCACGTTGTGCGTAGGTCAACTTGGGCCAAAGGTTTTGAGGGTTGCGGCAAATCTTTAGGCCTTTGATCTTGAGACGAGGCAACCCTTCTCAATAATCCATTTGTTGATTTTATATTTCCCCGAGATAGTGTTGTGGGAATCATTACTCTCATGGATCGAGGAAAGTGTTCCATTATAACGGGCCTAGATGAAGATCATGATCAAGGCTATATCGACTAATTCATCACCATTTATACCTTAGATCTCACCAGCCACCCGCTCACGGAGTTATCATGTAAGTTCTCACATCTTCATATGTTTCCATCCTTTTCAACCTTCTTTCCATTTCCTATGATGATCTTATAGGAAAGTATATTGTTCATCACCTAGTTGGCATTTGAACATCAAACTCCCTATCTGCGAATGGGTTTAGAAGATTCTATATATCTCTATGTTCGGTGACTGGATATAGAGACAAATAACCCATAATCGAGAATAGAAAGCAAAGAACCACTGTATTCCTCTTTCACTCTCCTTTGTGATTCATCTTATCATGGTCCATATTTTTCATTCTCACATGTTTCTTTCATATCCAGGTGTAATCATTTAAAATTTATTAAATATAAATTTATAAAAATAATTCGAATTATATTAAATTCAAGATATACTAGTCCAAATATATATTATGATTTATATAATTGGGTTAATTATTTAAATTCATAAATATAAATTTAATTAAAAGCCCAAATGAATTGATTTGGATTACAATAGATGCGCTCAATTTGCTAAGTCCAATGTCATCTCATCCTAGAGGCCCAAGTTGGTGTCACATGTCAAATGATGTGGCATGTCAAGTCAAACAAAGAAGTCAATATGATCATGTCATGTGTCAAAATGACAAGCTCACTTTGCTAAAGCCCAATATGACATGTCACCTAAATCTGATTAACCCCGAAGGAAAGCCTATTCTTATCACAACTCCTTTATTCAACAACTATAAATAAGAGTCCTAATAATTCAGAAATCACACTAGAATTCTAACAAGAAGCTAGAGAGAGCTTGTGGATCAAACGCCATAGATTTTTCTACAAGTTACAAGTTCAAGAATTTAAGCATTCAAGTTCAAGAACAATCAAAATCAAGACCACCAGATTCAAGAACAAGCTCAAAAGCCCTTGAATTCAAGTACAAGTCAAAGATCAAGATAAAATTCAAATTCATCGAAGATTCAAAAACAAGCTTAAAAGCCCTTGAATCCAAGATCAAATTCAAGAACAAATTCAATATTAAATATCAAGCTCAATAACCCTTGAATTTATATCCGAAAAGACGAATCATAGAGATTATAATGCTCATATTCTGAAATCAATAAATACAATTTTTGCACTATTTTCTGGTCTTGATTATTATTTTTCCAACTTAAATTTTATTGTCTACAAATTCTAGCACGCCTAGTAGGAGCAAATCTGCCCTTCATCTCTTCTCGCACAAATCAAATCAGTAAATCTGAAGCTACAAAACTGTAAAGATAGAAGTTCTATTTCTATGGATACTTAAAGCCTCGTCTTTAAGTTTCATCAAGTCTACACTCCGCTAGCCTTGAAGCAGGGGGCATTTGTAGACATGAAAAATTTATAGGTTTCTACAAGATGAATTCTATCTCACTTAGGATTCTTGGAGGCTAATTTACCCTAAACCCTAGCTTATGGCTATATAAAAAATATTATATTCCTTAGGCATATTAAAAATTCCACAAATTCATGAAATATTCATAAAGATCAAAATCTCAAATATCCCATTAACTCTTGGATATTTATAAAGATCAAGATCTCAAATATTATGTAAAATCTTGGGATATTCTTAAAGAGATCAAAATATGTCTAACTCTTCTTGATAATCAAATAATTCAAGGAGGTCCACAAATTCTTTCATGGAGACCAAGTACAAATCATACTTAATTCGAGAAATACACCACTATCTGCCCTTGAATTATGGAGATCAAGTCCAAATCATCCTGGTTCGAGAAATACACTACTAACGACCCTCGAATTATGGAGATTAAGTCTAAATCATCCTAGTTTGAGAAATATGCCACTAATGTGCTGTCGAATCACAGAGAAATCTTAAGAGAGAGAAAAATCAAAAGAGAAACAAAATTGTATCCATATTGATTTATCAATAAAATATTCTTGTTTCTTTAGATTTTTCTTGTGGTTGATTTATTTTCCATATGGTTAATATTTGTTGCAAACCCAATTTGTTTGCAACAAATTTTATCAAGTATGAAAATATACTACAATTACAAAATAGATAAGAAGAATAATTTTATTCATCCAGATTGTGAGTACAAATATGTTGATCCCTTGATTCTTCTCTCATAAAAGATTTCTCCATGATTCGAGGCCGTTAGTAGTATATTTCTCGAATTAGGATGATTTAGTTTGATCTATTTATGAATATTTCATAAATTTGTAGAATTTTTGAGATATCTATCTAATGGGATATAATACCCTTTATATAGGCATAAGTTATGGTTTAGGTTAAATTATCTTCCAAGAACCTAACTCGAATAGAATTCATCTTGTAATATCCTATAAATTTTCAATGTCTACACCAGGTATTAAAAAAGTTCATCTTTCTTGAGGACCATGTCAATTACTATCTTCACCATCAAAGTCCAATAACATGTCAACCATAGTTCTTCCTCAAGCCCTACATCTGCAATTTCTGTTAGTAAGATCAAAGCTTAGGAGTTTTACTCAAAGTCTATGATTTCAAATTGTTGATTCTTGATCATATTATTGAAATTATTATTCTTCATATCATTGATGATCTTTGATTATTATTCTTCATATTTGTTCTACCATATGAGCCCTTCTTAGCCTAAGTTATTGGATAAGCTTGTCGTAGTATTTCATATGCATTGTTTTCATGAGTGAAATATTTTACAAGTTTTAAAAAAGTCTTCCAAGAAAGAGTTCAAGAAGTATATTTAGTTTGAAGTGCAATATTATAGAAGAGTTTCAAGAAAGTATATTTTGCTTCAACTACATTAGTTTAGAATATTTTTAAGAAAGTATATTTTGCTTCAAGTGCATTACTTGAGAAATATTTCAAGAAAGTATATTTTGCATCAAGATGCATATTTTGAGAAAAAAAAAAGTGTAGACCATTTGATAGAGAATGCATGTTCAGCTTTAAAGAAAGCATGTTCAACTTTAAATAAAGCATATCTCAAATTTTAGAAAACATAGTCATATTTCAAAAAAAAAGCATAATCAAGTTTTAAAGTAAAGTTGGGTTCCGATTAGTTCAATTTTGAAGAAGCATTATTGAGTATAAGCTCAAAGTATCAGATTATCAGTTTTTCCATTAAAGTGCGTCACTTTACCTAAAGTGGGATAGCTTTATAGTTAGTAAGAATTATACATATATTTAGAAGTAGTATTGAGTACTGAGTTGGGTAAGGATTCAGATAATCCTAAATCCATAACTACGCCACTAGCGTAGGATAGGATCATGTCGTTGATTCGGGCGACTCCTTAGTAAGCCCTTGGTAGGGCTCAGATATTGGATCCATTAGTCATGTTTGTCCTTTACCCTGGCAAAGATATAGGATAACTTTGGTAATGTGGAAAGACGTTGTATCATCACGAGACTCACGTGATGGTTATCGGTTAGAGAATTTTTTTAAAAAGATAGAGTAATATTATTTCAAGTATTTTTTATTATTGTAGATATTCCATTCTAGAGATATGTTATTAAAGCGCACTTGCATGTTTTACTATTCTGTAATACCCTAGATTTTTTTTGAACTAAGACTCGAACCATCCTTCGTGGTGAGTAAAAGTTTACCAAGGAATTTAAAATTTCTTAAGTATTAAGGTCAGGTCACTATATATAACACCTTGAGTTCCAAAAAAGAATTAAAGATCATTCAAGTCATTCCTAGGTTCTTCTAAGTTTTGGGTCAACTTAAAATGACCATAACCTTCAGTACATGATGAGTTAGGTGGCCCATAAGATATCAAATGAAAGATCTCTGATTCCTCTTTCCAACGCCTCCGACTTTGCTAATTTTCGAGCTCGTATCAGGGAGATATGCCCTTTTGAAGTCAGGCTGTCCATTTAAGGAAAGTTACCAAAAAATAAGAGGGGTATTTTTAGTCTTTTCCTTACCCCCACTTATTCTAAACGCGAATTACACCCAATTAAGGGACTAAACTGATTAGAATCAGTCTAATCAGTTTCATTCATCCCCAAAAGCTTTTAGGGTTTTAGAGAAAAGATTCAAGAGGAGAAAAAGTTCAAAGTTTCAAGCGTTCGTTCAAGAAATTCAAGATTTCGCCAAGAACCTAGTTCTTTGAGGTATGTAAGCTTCCATAGTGTAGGGTTCGTTCACCCACACACAAATCATGAGTTTCTTTTGCAAATCTATTCATAAATATTGAGAAATTTAATTTCTTGATTAGTTCTTAATAAGTGTTCTTGAAGTTTCCTTATTGATTAAGTTTTGATGTAAGATTCTATTTGGGTCAACTTCAAACGACCATATCTCTTAAAATACAAAGAGTTACGTGGGTCATAACCTATCAAATTAAAGTTATTTGAGTCTACTTTTAAAAGCCACTAATTTCACGTCAATCCAATTTCTGAGTAAAGAGTTATGACTATTTTAGTAACCTAAACAGTGTTGTTACGAATTAGCCGACGGGAAAACATTAAAAAGAGTCGTTTTTGTCCTTTTACCTCCAAGAAAACCCTAAATGAATTTCTTGACTAATAAAAGGCTCAAAACAATCAGTTTTCATCTTTTAATCCATCATTCTCTTTTCTCTCAAACTCTAAGACAAAATCCTAAGGAAAAATCAAAGTAGAAGACTCCATTCAAGATTCGTTCAATCTTTTTCAAGATTCTTCTTCAAGGTAAGTCTTTCTCCCAGAATTCCATTTTTTTTCAACTCAAATTCCTCCATAAAATTATGAATCACTACTGAAAATCATAATTCTTGGCCATAGAGATTTCAAGAAACTAATTGAAGAATCTCAAGAAAGGTTTTCTTGATCGTTTACCTTCAAGCTAGGGTTTCAAGGCTTCTAATCAAGTTCTTCTTCAAGATTCTTCAAGAACCTTATTTTTTCAGGTATGTAAGGCTATCATAGTGTTGGGCTAGTTCGTCCTCACTCCCTACATCTACTTTCAATTCAGTAAAAGAGTAATCTAGGATACTTTTCTTAGATTAGAGTATTCTTGAGATAAGTTGATTTTGAGTTCTTGAGTTCATGTTTCTTTTAAAAGTTCTATTCCTAATTATCGAATTGCTATAATTGTTATTGAGATCCTTCATATCATGAATCATAACTCTTGAATTCATAATTCAAATTCATGAAAGAGTTAAGAGTAGAGTTCAAGAAAGTGTTTGAGTTCAATTGTGAATCCTTTGAGATCAACTGTCGATTTGGGCTAAGTTTTGAGGAAGTAAGTATGAGTCAAGCAGTCATGAGATGAGAGGTATCATTAAGTCTTTGAGTTGAGTAGTTCATGCCCATAATTCCGCATGAATCCTCTGAGTCAAGCATTCTTCAGATGAGTAGTGTCATTGACTCCTTGAGTTCTGGAGTTGTTGAGTTCCAAGTATTGAGTTTTATGCATGGTTATTGAAAACCTTGAATTGAGTCGTTCACATCCATAATTCAGCATGAAGCCTACTTTACGAAGTCTTTTTACAAATTTTTTTAAAACTTATTTTAAAGACTTGAGCACTGAGTTTAAGAAGAGTAGAGCTGAGTTCATTTTCTTAAAAATGATATATGGAAACTAAGTATTCCCAAGAGTAAATATTTTTACATTTAAGATGAGAGGAAACTGAGATTTCTAAAAGCGTTTTGAGCAATTTTAGTACATCTCTTTTAAGAGAAAGATTTTTGAGTAATAATCTCAAAACACAGAAAGAATTATGTTTTTAAACATATGAGCTAGTTACATTTTGGGAGTAGTATTGAGAACCAATATGGGGACGAGTTTGAGTTCAAATAATTCAAAGTCTCCATAAACCGTGTAGCCAGCATGGGTAGAAAAGGGTCAAACTTTTTAGATGATTATTTAATGCTTTTTAGCATAGACTAGTGGATCCACTTAGTGAGTCAGTTCTATACCCCGACAAAGTATAAGATGGCCCTAGCAGCGTGCGGCAAGACGATGTATCATCACATAGCTCATGGTGATGGTTGTCGGTTAGAGAAACTCCCACAAAGATATTTTCTATTCTTATATACACATAGTTTACTTTGAATTTTCATATACAAGTATAGTTTATCTTGTATCCTTGTATACAAACTGAGTTGCTTTCTACTGTTTAAAAGCTTTCCATATATTGCATATGTATTGTTGCTTTATATTGAGTTTAGTATCCAAAGTTGAGTACCCAGAGTTGAATATCTTATTATTGAGTTGAGCCTTATTTCACTGAGTTGAATTTTTTATCATTGAGTTGAACTATGTTTCTTTGAGTCGAGTTGAGTTGAGTGAGTTGAGAAGAGGTAAGTATATATATTTCTATTCCACCAGTTCAAGCTTATGTTATTCTTTAGAGTTCCTCTTACATGCTCGTACATTCCACGTACTGAGCCATTTGGCCTGCATCATTTCATGATGCAAATACAGGTATTCAGGATCATCAACATGCATTTTGTTGGTACCACTTACAGTTTCACTTCGCTATGGTGAGCCTCCTTGCTTTCAGAGGATTTCATTTACTTTTCAGTTTCGTCAGGATGTCGTGGGTCTTGTCGTGACTCCCATCTTTGTCATTTAGAGGCTTCATAGATAGACAGTAGAGTTTCAGAAGTCTGTTCATTTATTTTGTTAAATATTTTCAAGACTTAAGTTGCCTATGTATGGTGAGTTGAATATATTATTCTTATTCAGAGTTATTTATTCAGTATTGTTCAATTTATTTTAAAGTTGAGTATTTATTGAACTTAATTTAGTTATTTTAAGCTTTTGTATGCTTGAGTTAGTCTTCCGCTTGTAGTCAGTCAGGATGAGGGTTCGCTTGAGGACCAACAATGGTTCTCGAGTGTTAGCGACGTCAAGGGTGTATGCTCGGGTCATGACAAAACTTGGTATCAGAGCACAGAGTTCAAGAGTCCTAGGGTGTCTATGAAGCCGTGTCTGTAGAGTCCTAGTTATTGGTGTGAAGTGCGTCACATCTATAATTAGGAGGCTGCAACATTTAGGAACTATCTCACTTCTTTCATACTCTTAATCGTGCAATAGAGCTATGTCATAAAGAGTTATTCATACTCGTGCATTTCTCAGATTCATTCGACTATCCGTCATACTAGAGGTGGTTGAAAGGAAAAGTCAGTCCTTTATCGATGAGTTGCTCTTAGCAAGAGTCTTGAGGATGTCATGAGACTACAAAGGGGCTTGAGAGAAGCTCATGAGTGATTTCAGTGTTGAGTTTCAGAGGAATGCACTCATGTTTATATGAATCGTGCGTTTGAGCTAAAAGCGAGTTGTACACTCTTCCCTAAACTTTATTCAGCTCAGACCTTTAAGAGGATGGTATGTTTAGAGCTTGGGGTAGTATTTTAGCCCTAAAATATAGTATGAATTATGAGATTATGAGCAATAGTACTGAAAGTGCCCAAAATTAGAGGAAAGTATGCTGAGGTTCAGTAATCTAAGGAAAGGGGATAGTGGGCAGATTATGTGATTTCAATCATGCACCCAGTCAGTTATAAGTGATCTGTTTCCCTTAATAGTAAAATAAGGAATAATAATGTTGTATAGAGTTCTAGATAGAAGGAAGAGGAATAGTTACTAGTCATGATGAGATAAAGTATATATTTTTTTAACCAGAATAGAGTTGATGTCAATGTGCCATCGTGTTAGAGAAGACTAAATTCATATGTTGAATAATCGAGCAAAGTATTCATGAGGTGGTAGACCCAAGCTAGGCTTATGAATATTGAAGGGGGAAACGCCATGGTATTTAGAGGATGATAGAACTATTTGAGAGATAATGTGCAGTAAGTGAGTAAGCAGTACCTAAGTTGCGAAGTCGAATATGATGGTAATTTGTGAGTATGGAGACTAAGAGGTAAGGATTGACTACTTGTCATAAGGTCCTAGTGGACGAGTGTTTCTAAATTTGCATCCAGTAGTTGTAACTTAGTAGAGTAAGCGAGCAATCATATTTATATTCGGGTTTAGTAATAAACATTAAGCTTGAATTTGAGATGAGTGTCTTGATCAAAATGATGGCAACATGAGGGTGATGATGTTTATCTTGATATTTGAACTAGAAGACCTAACATAGAGTAGGAGAGGAATTGAGGTGATTAGCTGCAATAAATATGAGTGGTACAAGTGAGATACCCTAAACCTCTTGATAAGGGCAGTGAAGAGTGGCTAAGTCACAAGAGTATAAAGAGCATTACGAGGTGTAATGAAGGGGTATGTAATCAGAAGAGGTTAACAGAAACACCTTAGAAAGAAGTCTTAGTACCTGCTTATGGAGAGTTCGGTAGTCATGAGATAAGCTTCTCCCGAGTGTTAAGAGTAAAAGAGGATGTATACCAGTTAGAGATGTTGGAATAGGTCCATAGCCTTCAACTGTCAGCTTTAGACCTAAGGGGGAGATGATAAGATTGGAAATCAAGTCAAGTGTTGAGAATAAGATAGTAATGAGTTCAAAAGAGTATGGGAGATATCTTTTCAGAGGTCGTTTTAGTAACGGAGTAATGTTAGAAAGAGAAGGTTAATGATCCTATCGTGATAATGATGGTATGATAATTCTGCCTAAGGTAATAAATGAGGAGGAAGAAGAGAATGAGGTTTTACTATGAGAAATAGCTAAATAAGAGCCCTTAGTTGGTTCCGAATAGTAATGCGGGCAAATTCTAGTTGGTACGGCAGAGATGATAAGAATAACCCCGTTCTATACCCAGTCCAGCCGTCATTCGAGGACGAATGATCCCAAGAGGGAAATATTGTAACACCCCAGAATTTTTTTGAACTAAGACTCGAACCATCCTTCGTGGTGAGTAGAATTTTACCAAGGAATTTAAAATTTCTTAAGTATTAAGGTCAGGTAACTAGATATAACACCTTGAGTTCCAAAAGAGAATTCATTCAAGTCATTCCTAGGTTCTTCTAAGTTTTGGGTCAACTTAAAATGACCTAACCTTCAGTTCATGATGAGTTAGGTGGCCCATAAGATATCAAATGAAAGATCTCTGAGTTCTCTTTCCAACGCCACCGAGTTTGCTAATTTTTGAGCTCGTATGAGGGAGATATGCCCTTTTGAAGTCAGGTTGTCCATTTAAGGAAAGTTACCCAAAAATAGGAGGGGTATTTTAGTCTTTTCCTTACCCCACTTATTCTAAACTCGAATTACACCCAATTAAGGGTCTTCATCCCCAAAAGCATTTAGGGTTTTAGAGAGAAGATTCAAGAGGAGAAAAAGTTCAAAGTTTCAAGCGTTCCTTCAAGAAATTCAAGATTTCACCGAGAACCTAGTTCTTTGAGGTATGTAAGCTTCCATAGTGTTGGGTTCGTTCACCCACACGCCAATCATGAGTTTCTTTTGCGAATCTATCCATAAATATTGAGCAATTTAATTTCTTGATGAGTTCTTGATAAGTGTTTTTGAAGTTTCCTTATCGATTAAGTTTTGATGTAAGATTCTA